>VZRW01003232.1:425895-464069 GCA_013398125.1 Aegotheles bennettii | reverse complement strand
CTCCATTTTCAGCCATCTGACAGTGGAGACTCTTTTTGTGGATCCGGACCTAAGAGCATTGAACCCACAGCTTTTCCAAAGGTCCCAGCAGGACCTTTGTCTACTGTCTTTCGACTTCCAGTTGCTTTGCACCAAAAGACCTCTCAGACTCTCTTAATCTCTTCAGTAAAGAACCTGGACAAGGTCAGGGCCTGGCTTATTTTGTAGGAAGAGCTAACACTCACACTGCATGTTAAACTACATTTGTGTCCAGGAGTCCTCTGCAACCATAAGTGACCAGAAGAAAACTGATTGCTTATCAAGCAAAACCCTCCATGTTTACACCAGAGACATCACTACTGGTAGATGTTCACAGCTTGTGTTCTCAGCAGCCTTCTCTCCTCTCTGGACTGGTCCGACCCCTCCTTTCAAGAGGTGACAACCCAGAAAAACACTAGTGAGGCCACATCTGGAGTATTGTGTCCAGTTCTGGGCCCCACAGTTCAAGAAGGACAGGGAACTGCTTGAGAGAGTCCAGCACAGAGCCACAAAGATGATTAAGGGGGTGGAACATCTCCCTTATGAGGAAAGGCTGAGGGAGCTGGGTCTCTTTAGCTTGGAGAAAAGGAGACTGAGGGGTGACCTCATCCATGGTTACAAATATGTAAAGGGTGAGGGTCAGGACGATGGAGCAAAGCTTTTTACAGTGACGTCCAATGATAGGACAAGGGGCGATGGATGCAAACTGGAGCATAGGAGGTTCCATGCGAATATCAGGAAAAACTTTTTCACTGTGTGAGTGCCAGAGCACTGGAACAGGCTGCCCAGAGAGGCTGTGGAGTCTCCTTGGCTGGAGACATTCAAACCCCACCTGGATGCGTTCCTGTGTGATGGACTCTAGGTGACCCTGCTCTGGCAGGGGGGTTGGACTAGATGATCTTTCGAGGTCCCTTCCAACCCTAGAATTCTGTGATTCTGTGAATCCTCTGTGTGGTCTCTGTAGAGTCCGTTGCCCACGTAAAGGTGCTTAGTTGTACTTCAGGCCTAGATTGGCCACACAAATTGGGGCAGGTCTCTCTTCTTCTCAGCCACTAAACGAATCCATAAAATGGCCTGTTGACTCTGGTTTTCTGAGTGCTCTGAGTCAGGCAAAGGACCACCAACAATTTGCAGCAAATGATGTGGGGTGTACATTTGAGAAAAGGACTATTTTGCAGCAGCACGTAAGCTCTTAATGTCCTTGGGAAAAGCCAACATAAAGCATTTTTATTGCAATAATAAAACTTGAAACTTGAATGTGGTGGAAGGAGGAAACAGAAAAAGGAGTCTGTGGCAAGTGCTCCTATGATACTGCTACATGGGCTATGAAGTAGAGAAATACCAGAGGTGAGAGACATATGACCCAAAGGTGGCTGCTTGGGAATAACCTTTCAGGAGTTCTTGGGAATCTAGGAGATTCATTGAAACCCACATCACTCTTTTCACGGAAAACGCTGTCCTCTCAAAAACCTTTTTCTTCATCCTTAATCAGGGGATAAAGCAAATATTTGGGAAAAAGAACCTTACGAGGCAAAAACTTCAAAACCTTGTTTTGGAAAAACATTTTTTCATCTTGAAGCATCTTGTTTATTCTATCTGTTTAATCTTTTTATATTAATTTAGATTGGTTCATGTTGCCCCAAGTGTTATGCACAAATGCCTTGCTGCTACGAATGGATGTTGTAACATGGCCTTCTAGTTTTTAGAATAGTCAAATAATTTTATTTTACATTTAAGATAATTAAGGACAGCTGCTTCTTAGTACTAATACAAACATCCTTTTTTTTTCTCTCCCTAGATAAATTTCCTCTGTTCTTCTTATCCTCAAATATTTTGACAATTCACTTTTTTCCTAGTTAGGTTCCCTGAAACACTTGAAAAGAGAACTCAATACCATTCTTCAACTTGACTCCAGGCTATGGTGATGGAAACATTGTATAAGGAAGAGTGGCTGTTTGTGGTACAGTATTGAGAAGTTTAGTCATGCCTTGAAGTCACCATAACAAAAGAAAATGATACAAGGATGCAGGAGGGGAAAATATGAATCTTACACGAAAGATTGAGTGTTTTATGGGAGTTCTCCTGGCTAAGATGTAATGTGTATTAGTTCATTCAATGTTAGGTGCTAAAGCAGCTACACTCCCTCCTGGACCTGAACCAGTTCAGTGAGAAGTGTTTGGGGACTCTATGCAAAGCCTTGAAAAGCACCATTAAAAATACACTGTGTATTAGGTGTGTGATGGTGTGTGTACCATAAGGGAATACGCCAAAGGTTCATGTGTATAATGGGAGTAGAGGGAGGCAACTGAGTGTACCAGATTCACCAAGATTACCTACATCCCTTTTCCAGAACTTTTTGAGGTTCAAACAGAAGACCCAAACACTTGCCAGCTCATTCAGACAGGTCTTCCTCAGTTACCACCTTCTCCCATTCCTTTTTATGACCAGTCACTCCACTTTTCAGACACATTTAACTTAACCATGCTGGACTGCAATTGTTTTCCTTGGTGTTTGGTTCCTTAATGAGGGGAGCTGGGGGTGTTCAGTCTGGAGAAGAGGAGGCTCAGGGGGGACCTCATGGCTCTCTACAACTACCTCAGAGGAGGTTGGGGTGAGGTGGGGGTTGGTCTCTTCTGCCGTGCCCACAGTGAAAGGATGAGAGGGAACGGCCTTAAATTGCAGCAGGGGAGATTCAGGTTGGACATTAGGAAAAATTTCTTCCCTGTGAGGGTGATTGGGTGTTGCAATAGGTTGCCCAGGGAGGTGGTGGAGTCACCATCCCTGGAGGTGTTCAAGATGGGTCTGGTTGTGGCACTGAGTGATGTGGATTAGTGGTGATGGAGGTAGGGGTTGGACTGGATGATCTTGAAGGTCTCTTCCAACCTCAATGATTCTATGATTCTATGATTCTATTGCCATCATATGTTGACAGAAACTGTCACAGCCTGACAGGCTGCAAGTGTTGCAAGAAAATCCACAAGCCTGAGTTTGGTTTTGTGGGTTTTTTTTAGTGCAATCTCTTTTTTTCCAGTATTGAACTTCATCTGTGGTAAGAGCTCACATAGACACACACATTCATGCAATTCTTCCCATCTTGACTGACACTTTTGGGATGGCAGGACTCATGAGCTATTTTAACCTAGGATAATGTAGCTTGCTCTTAAGGCGCCCTTGTTAAAAATAAGCTACCTTCCATGTGGTTCTCCTACACAAGGAAACCAAATCCTTCTGTTGGTCAGCTGGAAAACTGTTCAGCCACCTGAGATTGATTGTGGATGGGAGTGTTTACAATGCTTGGTGTAAGTATCTCCACTCAAATGTCAACCAGGGGCCCTGTTATGTCAACAGGAGCTTTTCCTGTTGACTCCAGTGTCCTCTGAATGAGCCTGAAGGTGGTGAATGTTTCAATACTTCGTTGTGTGAAAGCCTGATTTTGTAGTTAAGGCTCTGGTGTGAATACAGGAAAACTGTGCTGAGACTCTAACCTGTATAATTAAGACAGAGACCAAATGAGGTAAATATCTGATGTTCATCATTTTGAGACTTCATTGACAATACAAAAAAAAATACAAGATTAAAAAAAAATTGATTAGTCATTTTTATGACTTTGAAAGTAAAAATGTCTGTTTTGCTTAATTCAGAATGATTCATCACTTTTACATTACAGAATTTTATTCTCCTTTCTCAAGCAAGCAAAGCTTCTTTGGATACACTGTGTCTGTGTGTCCTCCCATCTTGAAATTCAATCTCAGACAACTTAAGGGAAGGTAAAAAAGGTGTTGAGAACTATAGCAGATTAGTATTTTACCATTCAAAACTGTTTTATTAATAAAAAAAATGTACATATTTTGGGACACTGAAGCACATTGTGTGATTCTTGTCAACTCATTGAGTTTTGAAAGAGCTAGATGTTCAGTGCCAAGGTTTCTCCTAAATGACGCATTTCCATTTCTTGAAATGTAAAACTCTGTCTCCTGATGGCATTTCCAGTATTTTTAAAAATGTTTATACACAATTTCATACAACCCAGGATGGTTTTCCTAGCAGTGGAAGTAAAGAAAGCAGTTTTCCTCATGGCTTTACAACTGCTTAATATGTGACTTTAGTGTCTCAGAAGCTTTGGCTGAAGCTTTTCCTGTGGTTGGGACATTTTCAGTGGCTCTCACCCATCTGTGTTCTTTTGTGTTTAATGTTTAAAGCCATTTCTTGCTTAGTTTTCATGCTGTATCTAATACAATGTGTTCCTGACCTCTCTTCAGCCCTATGGATGCTATCTTAACATACAGAAGAGTAGTCACAGCTCATGACATCCTTGTTTTTTTTCTGTCTACTTAATTTTTTTATAACTTGTCTAAAAAGCAGCGTCTCTGAAAATCTAAATTTAGAAAGAAAAACATACATTCTCTGGCAAAATTTAACAGATGTAACTGTGATGGGAGGACCCCAGTGGCTCAGGCCATAAAACATTTCTGAGTTCAGCAGTTTAGTCCTACAAATATACACTCTTTACACTCTTTGCTAAGCAATAAAAGTGAAGCAAAACTAACAAACATGCAGAACTTCCACTTTAGCAACTGTGGTGGTAACAGATCTCTTGAATTAGCTTCCCACTGCTTATATCTGAACCTATTCTTGGTTCAAAGCAGAGAACAATCTGCCCATAACTCTTGGGTGGACCCAGGAATCTTCCTTGGACCCTCCAGGTCTTGTTCTCCATCTCCATCCCCTGGTGCAAATCAGGGAATGGCACTCTGGAGGACCCAGGGATTTAATTGCACCAGATCCAGGCTACAACACAGAGGCAACACACTTTGTGGTTCCCAAACAAAAGACTGTACATGAAATTGTCTCTAAAGAATTATGTTTTCTCAAATGTAATCTTTGGGGAAGGGCTGGACTTACCAAACCAATACAGTACATCTGGAGCAACAGTCTCATTTTAATTCAGTGAAGTGGTGTTTATAGAGTTTGTACAGACTCAAAGACATCCTCTGATTTGAAAAAAACCAAAAAAACTTTAGGAGAACTCCCATTAAAATGTGTGATTAGAATATAAGGGTTGCATTTAACGTAAGCTTAAGTTGCACTGTATTTTTTATTTCCAAATTTTGCATGAACAAAAATTTAAATTCCAATGAAGTGTATGTTTTTCTTCAACTCAGCACCTCTTTATAAAGTGTGATTTTATTTAATATTTTAATTAGTTCAAAATAAACCATTTTTTTAAAAAATACATACAAATTTATAATTATTTCAATCTTCCCTAAAGAAAAAGTTTCTTCTCCTCTCTGGGAAACAACTTTTCTTGCAAAAAGTCTCTGATTTAATTGAACTTTGTTTTTTCTATCCATATACACAGCTGCAATTACATGAGCTGTTTTGTGTGTCTCAATTTCCATACACATGGGGTAACATTTTAAAGTAACTATCCTTGTAAGTTAACAGCAGAAACAGCACATAGTACTTGTCATACTCACATTCAGTCATCATTAAGAGCTTTGAGAAAGGAGAGTAATTCTTTTCACCTACAATCTCTGGTTTAAGTTATACCATGATTGGAATATCCAGGCTGATCTCCAGCTGCTTCTCCAGGAGCATGAGTCTCCTGTAGGTCCGCTGTCCCATCTGTCATTGCCACATTTATCTTCTGAACACCCCTGAATTCACAGAATTATAGAATTCTTCAAATGTCACTAGGTACCACATTTGAAAGATCTAAGTGCCTCTTCATATCACAGCTATTATAGACACAAGGTTCCCAAGCACTGTCTTTCTTCCTGTTGGAAAGATCATAAATATTTGCTTTATTTATAAACTGATGTATAATTTTCCCCTAAAACCCAACTAATATTTCCTGCTCTTCTCTCCCAATTTCAAACCTGATTTTCTGTCCAGCTGGACATCACTGTCTTCTTTTGCATCAAAGCTGTACTGACAAATGATGTTTCTACAAACTGGATAATCAGTGCAACAAATGTAAATCACACCTTTATCAGGTTAAAAAAATCAAGCATAACTGCACCACAGTCTGCAGAAATCAACAGACATGTTTATCCATAAGGAGCAGCTAAGTTAGTGAACTGTCTTCCTTGATCACGTGCAAGTCATTAACCTGAGTTGCACGAAGGAAATTAACCTTTAAAGCATTTTTGCTCAATAGTTTAGACTTCTCATAAATTGTTTCACATACAGCCCCTATGCTGGAAAGACTTTCTTAGCAGGCTTTTTTTTTCCTGTGTTCAAAAAAAATTCTCTTCTCTTTTTCTCAGCATATTTTAAGCAGGCTTGTAACACTACTGGCAAGTTTCCAAGTGTTTAATTTGGAACATGATACCTTTTATTAAAAAAACAAAAAAAAAAAAGAAAAAAAAGTCTAGCTGAAAGATCAGAAGAGTTTACGCTGGAGCTGCAGTGAGCTGCTCAAGGGATAGTTGAACTGTGGTGAACAAGCCCCCGAGGGCTGGCTGGGAAAAGCAGTTTAATTCGTTCTTGTTTGCCTTTTAGTTTTGGGGTAAAGTTGCAAGGCTGAAGTGGAGAAGCCATTGAACAGCTGTTTGCTGGAGGACATCAGCGATTCAAGCCGATGCAGGACCTAATGGATGATGATGCTGTCTCTTCTCCTTATGGGCCACCACATGGGAAGAGGGCATGAAAGCTAAGAAACACCAGCCAAAAAAGAGTGAAGAGACTTCAAATCACATAGGACGCTTTCCTTTGGGCATCTCTTGGCCCTTGACAGTAACCCCCATTGTCTGAGAGTTGTCATCATAGCATAATCACCTATTTAACAAATGGATTCTGCTATGTGAGGCAAAATGGATACATACAGAAGTTTGAGTAATTTGATCTATTTTTTATGAGAGTGCAAAGATTTGTTAATTTTTTTTTCAAACATTGTCCCTCAGTTTCTTGTCCCCCCATAAGGAAAAGCTTTAGGTCTGTATTTCTTTACAGATTTCCCTTTTTCTCCCCAACCTTCTGAGTTTTGTTTCACTGGAAATTCTGCTTACAGAAATTCTTACTCCTTTTGCCTGCATAAGACAAACTGTGCAAGTGTAGTCAGATTTTGTACACAGAATTACAACATCCTTGTCTTAACAAGTAATGTGCTGAGAGTGACTGCTAGGACAATGCCTTCAAGGTCCTTGCTCTTCCCTTCATAGCTGGTGACAGGAAATCAGTGGTGTCAGACCAACCTACAGCCTTCCACATGGGTTTTCTTGGAAGCCCTGGGTGAACTCTAGGTTGCGATAGTCCCTCTTGTATGTGCTGTCAACCCTCCACTTTGATCATTTGCTTTTTATTTATTTATATTTTAAACCAGACAAACAGCTTGTTGGGGAGAAGGCTGATCCCAAAACTGAGTCCTAAATGAAACAGACAGCAGAGGAGAACTGATGAACAGGAACACTTTACATGAATATTGGATTAAAACGAGGAGTTCTTTGTAACTACAGGCATACTAACACAAATCAGACAATACCAAAAATGTTATTCTTTTACACACCTCCCTCTATTCAGAGAGCTCAAAGTATTTTGCAGTAAGTGTTAATTGCACTTTAAAATAGTTTGCTGATCCTGCAAGCATCATCAAAACCCCTTTACTTACTTAAAGACCCTTACAGAAAAAATAAATTGCACAGCAAAACTACAGCCTGGTTAAAGGAAGACAGAATCTCACTTTCCTGCCATAAATGATGGACTTAAATATTATAACCTCTAGATTTTTCGGTACTTGGAGTTCAGTACTAGATGGAATGGCATTAACTAAAAAATCACAACAAAAAATTATAAGCCAAGGTTCTTCTTCCTGAAAGCAGAATGACTTCTGGTCAGTGGAGGTCTAGTTAGTGGACTGTGAGGGCAGTTAATTGCATTGTAAACTGGATATCTAAAATATATTTAAATTACTTCCTAAAAGTGCCACTTTCTCTGTGTCAAAAAAAGGGAGACTGAGGAAATTTCTTCTATTAAAAAAATCTGCAATGTACACACCTGAGGTTACGTGAGAGAAAATCCATCCCCAATGGCTTCTATGAGCATTCAGACAAGCCCTCACTCCAGTGAATACGGTAATGTCTTGACCATGTTTTGCCAAATTAAGGAATTCAACTGGGTCGCTCCTGGGATTAAATTTTTATTTTGGGCCCAGAAACAGTGATTTATTCTCCTTAGAGAGCCTTGTTCATTAACTTCTGAGAAAATTTTCTATATGCCTGGACCCTTCCTGGTAATATGGTCATGCAAAGTTCCTGGCAATCATTACCATTACAGCACATTTTGCACTGTCTCAGGGGACCAAAACATCCTGTTTAGCTTTTGAACTGTTACTGCAACACCTCTGAAGAAACTTTAGACCAGGGTGAGGAGATTTCAATACAGCCTAAGCAATGCATCCTGCTCCCTCTGTTTATGCTGGTCTATTCTATAGTCAGGCAAGATTCTATTCCTACAAATATTTTGTCCACAAGTATGTTTGAGTTTCATCAGGTTCCAGCAGTACTCCATAATGCATTGACCTTTCTTCACTCAGCAGAAATCTCTGGTCACTCATCCCTTGGATATGTGCTTTATGAGGCAGTTTCTGCTCTTGCAGGCACACAATATTAGTCTGAGGATTTTTAAGAGCTCAGCCTACTTCAGTATGTCAAGATAAAGAGTCTGAGATCCATCTCACCTCATTTTAGACACCTATAATATAGGTCACCAGCTGACCTAGTGATCACAAGCTCTCATGAGAGGTAACGAGAGAAATGGTCATCTTTGGGCCTATTTAATGGGAGACATCTGCTTTGGAGGGAGGTAATATGAGCCTGAGTTTCATTTCATTAGGGACATGGTTCATTCATATGACCCTTTGCCGTGCCCTTGAGCACCCTTCCTTCTAGCTGTCACTCTAGGAGTCTGAAGGTTTCCTCTGTCCTACCCACCAACTCCTTTTGCATGGCTTGAACACTGTAGAGCACTTTAAATAGGTATACAGATTCCTGTGTCTGTGCAGTTGCTTTTTAACTCAGGTTTCTACTCAGATACAGATCTCTTTAATTATTTGAATGAATATGAGCCTGATTGAATAAGAAAGAATGCTCCAAGAAGTTGTCCATTTTTTACCATAATGAAATTGAAAGAATTTCAATTCAGTTGTTGGCATCAGCGCAGGGTTCCTAGCTAGTGGTGGTTTGGACTATCATAATGCTCATATGAAAAGTGACTAGATAACTAGTTACTGTGCCTAATTAATTTCAGAATTACTCCTCTTTATAGTTCCTGACCTTATGGTCTTAATTTTCCTTTATCCATGTGTTCTTGAAAGAGTCAGTCATGCTCTCTGTTGTTGATAAAATGCTCACAGTTAGTCCTATTTCTAAGACAGTGTGTCCTTCCCTCCCCTCCAAAGTAAGAATACCCTGTTCCCTCTTTCATCTTGCCCCAAAATGCTCATTCATGTTTGTGAACCAGTTCAACACTAAAGGAAATAATTTTCAGTCAACATATTTTCAGTTGTTGATAATTGTTAGCTGTAACTTCTAATGTAATTTTGAAACTTCAGGAATGTTGGATGTATTAGAAGAAAAGTGACATTACTTCTCTACTTATGAATGAAACTAAGGGTAGAATTCAGTTCACTGATTTAACACAGCTAAGATTTGGTGTTTAGTATTCTGTGTCTAAATGGGAGCTGAAGGAGCTAAGGTCAGTGGAGATCTAGTCAATAAAAGAAGATATTTATAATTAGAATCATAGAATCATTGAGGTTGGAAGAGACCTTCAAGATCATCCAGTCTAACCCTTACCTACATCTCCACTAACCCACAGCACCCAGCGCCACATCCAGACACCTCTTGAACACTTCTAGGGACAGTGATTCAACTGATGATATGGATATTCTGATCCAGAAGGGTATGAACCTCCTCTATGTTCTACTTCGTATTTCAGGCTTTAGATGCCTATGTTAAGGCAACCAAATCAGGTCCTAAATTGCTTAGATAGACACCTGGATATAGCACTAAATATAGGTGTCTAGGTCTGTGAGATGAAACCTGCCTTGAGAATTGATTGCAAAGTGTCTGAGAACAGTACTTAGACTTGGCATACTTTAGGACTGATCCCCAGGAGAGCTTTTCTCATTTGTGTACCCCGACTATCTCCTGCCCTCCACATCAGTTTATTTCTCCAGACTTTTCAGGCAGACTCCAAGCTTGCCTTGAATTTCTTAGGTAAGCTGTGTTTTTCCATCTTCTGCAGCACAATTTGCATTTTATCCTTCTTGTTAGAGAATAAAACCTAACAATAACGACACTTTAAACAGCTCACCATTGCTTATGACTCATTCCCCATGCTTCGAAAGTCAAGTCCTACCAAACTCAAGTCTGGTAGCCCTGGTTCATGTTGGGTGTTGGACCTGCAGCTGAACTCATCTGCAGTCCTTTGAACTTCAGCCTCCAGCTGACCTTCCCATTGCCTGAGTGTTCTTGAGCTCTTTAGTGTCAACAGATTGAGTTGTTGGGATCGAGCACTTTCACTGCTCATATCAAATCATAGCTCATTTACTATGTCTTTCAGTCTCTTCTTCTCCCCTCTTACCCCCCCAAAAAACCCCCTTTGGACCATAAGGCAATTAAATCTCTTAATATATGTGCTTGTTTCCCCGTCCTCATCCCCTAAATATGAACATTAATTTTGTCAACATGACAGAAACACTTATATACCTTTTTTAAGATTTGTATAAAACACCCATTGTAAAAACATCTGTGTCACTATACACAGATGAACTATAATTAGAATGATCATAGCTTGGTCATATGGAAGTCTAAGCCATTATTACACACACAAGAACCAGAGGGAAAAATATCTAGGCCAAAATAAACAGATAAATAAAAATGCAGAGTTAATGAGGCAGGGAAAGCTGACACTGTGAAGGAGAGAAAAAGCTGCCTGGGAAGATTTCCACCACATACAGAATCACAGAATCACAGAATCACAGAATTCTAGGGTTGGAAGGGACCTCGAAGGATCATCTAGTCCAACCCCCCTGCCAGAGCAGGGTCACCTAGAGTACATCACATACCTGACAGGGTCACATATTACCATAGGATCTCACAATCAAATGTTTCATAAATTTATCTTGCCACACAGTGTAGGTCAAGGAAATTGCCATCAGTCATCCCTTATGAAGGAAAGAAGTGGTTCAGTGGGATCTTAGGGGCTATGTTCAAACTACAGGCAAATGGTTCTGTTGTAGTGACAATGGTGTTGTTTAAAGTAAAAAAAAAAAACAATGCACAGTTTGAATCACTTATTATTCAGGGCTGACAGACTCTATTCTTCCTTTAATGGTAATGAAAAGAAGTACCCTGGAGCTAACGAAAGGGTGGGAAGTCTCTCCTTTCACCTGAAATACCTTACCCTACACCCCTTCCACCAGCTGTATTCATTTTGGACCAGGTCTATGGTCCATGTGGTCTTTCTTTGACTGTGCCCACCCCCTCTGGTGGGCCTGGGCAGAACTTTTTATGTTTATGCTAACCAACAACAGCTCCATGCAGCTGTTTAGCAGTAGCAAACAGGGAGTGATGGGAGGTAGAAGAGATGAGAACATAATTTCCCCACGTATTTCATACCATCTTCTTTTGCCTAAATCAAAGAGGGATCAAGTGTTGAGAAGCCAGTCACAGTGCAATAAATTGGAACCACCTCCACTGAGGAACATGATTGTTGTGTACCCAAACTCATTTAGCTTGCTCAGTAACTTCATTGTGTGTCCTTTGTCTAACACATGTCAAATTCATTCAGACTTAATGAGACAATCAGTCCCATGAGAATCATGTTATAGCATGAGACATGAGACATGTTATAGCATTTTCCAAAGGGTGCTGGGAAACATATAATTACTTCAGTAGAACTAATACATATTCAATAAGCAAAATTCTGACAATTACTTAACCACTGAATCTGGAGAATTTAGCAAAAAAAGACACTAGCAATTATTTAATCATAATGTCTGGAGGAGCTACCTATTAGGATCTCAACAATTATTTAACCACATTGTCTGGAGAATACAGTAAATTTGAGCTCTTTTGAGAATATAAATGCAGTTTCTAGAGATCTGGTAAAAAAAAAAGAACAGTAACGGTTATTTGATGACAATGTCTGGAATATGAACACAACTGGCAAATTGGCTTGACAATTTGGAGAAGCAAGCAAGAAATATTATCTCCCAGAGCTCCCTGGAGTATATATATTATTTAATGTAGAAGCAAACCTGAGCAGAGGACTCTGTTCCTCGCAGAGTTACTGGCAGAATTTTTGTCCTGTCTGCAAAAAGAAGGGTTTCTGATTGAGGCACATGTAAGAGAACCAAATAAACATGGGGTTTATGATTTTTCATGTATCATAAGGTCCTAGGTAAGACCCTGAAAATTGCTTTTTCAGTTTTCATACCTGTGTATTGGGTATAAAAGTACAGGAGAAGAATACTGTGGTTGCTTTAATGATCTGGTTGTTAACCTGGGACTAAAAAGACACAAGATCAATACTCTGCTACTCTGCTCTAGGAGGTTGTTTCTGGGTCATCGTGGCCATATCACACAAACTGTTGATGTCTTCTTTCTGCCGAAGAATGATGATAGTGCTGTCCTGCCTTGCAGATCAAGTGAATAAGGAGCATGAGAGATGTGGACTGCAGTGTAAATCTGAGATACCCAAGACAGTTTGATTGGAAGATGGAAGTTGACCAAGCTAAAATGTCTCCCAAAACAGAATTAAAAGTGGATCATCAGTAATTTTGGCTGAATAGTATAAAAAACTGCCAAAAAATTAGAATATTTCCACTGGGAACTTATTTTTATTTCAATGGCAGGAGATCTTCAGTTCATATGGCTTCTGTATCAGTCAGACTTAAATCCCCAGCAAAAAGGTGCAAATATGAGCAGATGAGCACCCTGAGTCAGATGTGTTGACTTGCACTTATTAAATATGAAGAGTTTTGTATATCATGTGGTTAAAAGAATGACAGAAAACTCAGAGTGTGAATTAAAAATCTTGGCTTCCTTGGAGAGTTTCTGGGAAATGAAGGAAAATGGTTTAAAACAAGAGAGATTTAATTCATAAATGCTTAATTCATCAAAACCCATTTCAGGTTGCACCTATCTCTTGAGGTTGTTCAAATCCACTTGCTGCAAAAGTTTCCCTGTGGAACGATCCTCAAGGCATTTACATTTTCTAGCATCTGGTGTATGTAACACAGCCTTCATCCTGGCAGCACCAGTTAGCTTGGTGACCTTCTCGTTCAAAATCTCCTATGAAATTTGCAGTAGTGGTGTCCCTTACCTCAGCCACAGATCTTTCCATGACTTTAACACAGATTGGTTGCTGCTAAAACAGCTGCCAGGGAAAGACTCTTTGTGCACCTTACACTCCTGCCCTCCTATAGCACTGTGCTCAGGACAATGGGCAACGTGAGCATGGAGGGATTCCTCCATCCTCTGCCTGCAGGGTTATGAAATCCAGATCTATTTTCTTAGTGTCATATTTTCTACACAAAAGATGGCCCTTCTACTCCTTGGTATATAATTTTAAAAGAAACAATGTAAATTTCAGTATTTTCCACAAGAAAGGCTGACCATCTTCTCAACCTCAGTGTCCTCCGTTACAGAAACCTCCTGTGAAGTAGTACTCCAAGACCATAGACTTTCCGTTTTTGTTTTGAAGAATGCTTCAGCTTTTGTTGCATTTGGTGCAGGGAAGGAAGATTCACTCTGTGAAAGGCAGGAAGAGCCCCACACACGTGCCATGTGCTGGGAGACAGGCAGTTCATTGCTGAAATATTTGCTTATGTATGTAAATAGGTACCTAACTCCTTGAAAGACAGCGTGTAGGTCTCTGGCCTCTGTATTATCTATTCTCTGCTGTTTTTATAACTCTTCTGATAATCTTACTTTGAGGCTACTTGGAGTCTTACTGACCTTTCCTGGCCAGCATTAGTACGAGAGTAATAACAGTGTCATGTTAATAGGAAATAGCAGTCTTGGAACCAGCCATGCTGGAAACCCAGCGGGACTTTCACTAAAGCAAAGAGGAATCATACAAAAAGAGACACTGTCTCTTCTGCATGCCAAGAGATCCTTCCCCTCTGGCTCCACCACCACCGCTTTGGCAATTCACCAGCAAAGGAGCAGGATGAGCTCTGCAGACTAACTCAAAACGAGCCTAGGATTTGCTTCGTTACTGTTTGACTTTGTCCAGTGTGCCCTTCTCTTTCCCCCCCCCTCTTCCCTTTTAATCAGACTGCTGTCTTCTCTGGCCAGCAGCACACAAAGATGATGTCCTCCACCCATGAGTGCCGTGCTCTGTTCCCTCTCTTCTCTCCCTGCCACTTAGCACAGTGTTTCTCTGTCAGACACTATTGCTCCCAGATTAAAACAATATATGACAAAATGATACCCGCTGACTATTGACACTGGCAATTATATAAGAATTAAATGGGCTGTGTGCTTTGGACGAGCTTCAAAGGCTTGTGGGATTCCCACACATGCTCAGAAAGCTGTGGGGTCCTTTTTTAGTTCTCAGCCACATGGCCACTTCCAAGTCTGCTATTTCCTATTAATATGAAACTATTACTACCCACTTACTAAATGCTTCCTGTCGCTATCCAGCCAGGAAAGAGAGCGTCCAAGATAACAGCATCAGAAACCCTAAGAAAAGGGGGCTGGCAGATGGGTCTGTTTCCTAAGGAGCCGTGTCCAGCAAGATTTATCTGACTTTCCGTTCCCCCGCCGGTGGGTGTGGTTGGAAGGGTGATGTAATTTCGATCAGCGCCGGCTGTCGAGCTAAGCATCTGTCATAACAAGTGTGTGAACTTCTTGCACTGGCCCAAGGTATTGCACATGCCATGGGAAAAGTTCCTACTCGTTAACAGGCAAGTCTTAAACCTGCCACAACAGTCAGGCTCCCTCTTGGCTCTTGCGTAGTGAATTATTTTGCAGCGCTAACTTAGATCACTGCATTGGTGTTGGTGGAGAAAAAGGCTTCCAAGAATCATCTTTCCAGGAAATTTGGAGGTGTGAAGGGGTATATAGATGTTTTTATATGATGTCCCTTACTTCAGTCATTTAATATCTCACTGACATTTTAACAAACAGGATAAAAGGTGATAAAAATGTTATTCCCTTTTTTAACAAAGGCTAACTTGAAGCCAGGATTTTCTGCTGAATTCAGATTCTTAAATCCCATGAAACTGGTGTGTGAGGCCAGTTAAAGATGAAGATCTCAGTGAAATGATTTTTAAAGTAGACAGCAATTTGTGTCTCTCTGCTTTTGTACAGAAACTAACACATCCTAACCATTTCACTGTCTGTCCAGTTGAGAGGGAGCATTTAAATGCCTGCTTTTAGAAAATCTGGTCCTTAAGGATTTGTTTAAGAACATGGTGAAACCATATAACAGAAGTTGGTCTTGAAGACGATCCTCCAGCTTTTTCCCACAAGTGAGTCTCATACCTTGAAATAGATGGAAGTATTCTTCNAAAAGAAAATAAAAGATTTTTTTTATTCCTAAAAGGCTTTTGGGTTCAGGGAGAGCTGGGCCACAGCTACAGGGCAGGGGTGCCGATGAGAGCTTGGCAGAGGACCCACCATGGTTTTGATTCAGGCCCTTCATTATGGTTTCAGTGGTCTACACTGAGTCTTTCTGCCCAAGGGCTGATTGTGGCCAGTCTCCTCGGAGCACATTGTCCCAGCCCCTTCTGAACTGCACAGCATGGGCTGGATCACCCCTGGCACTCCTCCAGGGAAGAAGGCTTTGCCCTCAGTGACTCCAAGCACATCTCTTCCCAGAGGTCAAGAGCCTCCCTCTAACAGCAGACTGAGACCATAAGGCAAACACAGTGTCTCAGCTGCTGCCAGCCCTTCTGTTATTCCATGCTTCTATTCTTGGTCTCATCTTCCCCCACATGGACTGAGGGGATTAACCTGGATGTTGTCCATGGAGCTCCAAAGCACCATGTTTACCAAACCCCTCTCAGGTCACAGTGCCTTGGTGGTACAAATGGAAAAATTATGCAGATTGATGATGTGGGGAACAAGAGAGAAGATAGAAATGTCTTCATGACCATGTCTGTACAGAGGGTTAAAGCACTGGGCAAAATGATCTGTTTAATATCTCGACCTCCCTGCAGACATGCAGCCTGTTCCTGAGGTTAACCAGCCCGTGCATGACATAACCCTGCTATTACTCCTTCTGTTATAGGAAGGCCTTGGGTCTAGGTGAAGTCAGGCTTTCCTTACAACACAAGGCAGGTGTGTGTGTAGCAGGAGAAGGTCTTGTCTGCACTCTTACTTCATCCACAGCATCCCAGGAAAACTATCAGAGACATGGAGGAGTTGAACCCAGTTGAACCAAGGTCAGTTGAGAAGTGACTAGCACTTCCAGACCTCCTACCCACAACAATCTCTACCACAGCAGGGCACAAAATCTTTTGAAAGAGTTTTTGGGAATCAGACCATGGTCCACTCTGTCTTGACCTGCTGCTCTCTGGGACCTCTACCAGCGCTGCCACTACTCCACCTATTTCACTGTCTGTGCAGATTTTAATTAAAAGGCAGGAATTGATTTGGATGGGAAGACTCCTCTTGCCATTTTTTCAGCAGTTATCTCTCATTTGATTGAAACTTGTTTTTTGTCTATGTGACCCACTCCAAAGCTTCATTCTTCCTGGGTGGGCCTGAATCTTAAAGGGATATATTTCCAAAGGGTATTTTAGCTACGTGATGGCTGAAATCCAACAGATGTTGCTTTGAAATTGTACCCAGTTGTATACATACCATACTGCTCTTGCAAAAAATATATACCTCCACATGCAGAACAAATCATCCAAAATAATACAATACCGCCATAAAAAGTGTTATTACACTAAAAAAAAAAATAAAATTCAAATTTATCTAGAAAAAAATGGTTAGATGTTTTCTGTAGGACTCCTATAAAAAATCCAGCTAAAGAAACTCACATCTAAAAAATGTGAAATGTTCAATGTTTTAACCCCACAATAACTCAAGGGGAAATCATGAATAGTAGCTATCACATTCAGGTCAAAAAAGAATTGGTTTTTACATTGCAACATCTAAGCAGTAAATATAACTGCAATTAGTACTTTTAGTTAAATACTCCCTAGTGAACCTCATTGTCCCAGGAATCACTAGTAATTTATTAACAAGTTGCTACCCTTTTCCATTGCTCCTGTGCCTGTTGACAAAGCAAACATTTCCGTGTAGTGAAAACACTTTTAAATCTTTTAATAGTACCACATTGCCAGAGAGTCTTTAAGTTCAGCAGGGACTGTGGGAGCTCACCTAGCCCCATCTCACTGTTCAAAACAGCATCAGCTATGGCAGGTTGCCCAGAATAGTGTCCAGCTGAGTTTTGAATACCTGCAAGGATGAAGACTCCACAACCTCTCTGGTCAACCTGTGTTGAACAACTATCACTGTGAAAAAATATCTTTCCTGTGTTCAAATGGAATTTTGTGTATTTAAATATTTTAAATTACTTCAGTCTCTTGTGTACATGGTAAGCCAAGTGTGGATTAGTTTTTTGCCTTTGTAGGTGGTTCCTGCATTTGAGTTTGTGCTTGCTGGTGAGACAGCAGCAAGGTATCAGGATGGACATTCAATATCTCTGTATAAAGAAGACTGAGGAAGAAAGGGCTGAACCAAAGCCTGCTGAATTGTATGGAAATATGTATATTTTCTCAATCTTTAAGTGTTTTTGCATGTTTATACTTGGAGACAAGTATATTGCTCACTCTAGGCAATGAAATCATAATGTTCCATTAGCCATCTGATAAATGCTATTAATGATACTCATAATCATATCCTATAGAAAGAACTCCACCCACTCCTTCTTAGTATAAACACTACAATAATATAGAGCCTTTTTTTTTGTCTTGTAAAGTGAACAAAAGAATGGAAGAGACTTCCTGAGGCCTTAAGACAGGAACATGTTATTAACTTCTGCATAAATCAATTAAGTGTTGCCTCAATACCCTGAAGGATTTTTTCCCTGTTGATACCAGAGGGAACCTCTCCCTGTCTCTAAGCTCTGGGTGGTTATAGTAGTGACATTGCTCTCTCTTGGGTTGTGTTTGCCTCCTGTTGCATTTCTGCACATCAATTATGGCCCTCCTGAGCCTGCAATCTGTTGCGTTATATAAACCAACTCAGCCCAAATTCCTTCTTGTAGCCACTTAACTCACCAGTGCATGTATTGGCTTTTCTTATTTCCTCACCTCCCTCACCACAATCCACTGGGTCACATTGTGCTCCTGGCTGAAAATGAGGAGCTAATCTCCTCTTTGAGTTTGGAAGAACATCTGTGCCTGAAAGGTGATTTTTTTTTTTTCCAATCTCTAGCAATTAATCTAATAAAAGATATTACATCATGCTACACTTTACCTGACTGTCTAAAATTACTCCATATCAAATTAATAGAAGCAATTATATGTGAAGTATAATTCGTTCCTACACATTGGAGACAGGTGAGATGAATTCACCCTCAGGATAATCCGTGTCTCTCTCTTATAATCATAAAAAGAGTGAATGGGCTTCTCAATGGAGTCTAAAGAGAGATTCTTCTCCCTCTTCAGAGGATGTCCAGGCATGGTCAGATGAATGGGTCTCTGAACTCCTGTGACTAGATCACCATCCTCTTACCATGGGAATTTGGTCATTTATGGCACAGGGAGACCTCTATGTGAAGATACCTTTATTGATATCTGAAGTGCTCCAGGAAATCTGAAATATCCATATGTGGGTCATAGATGGAAGGGACTTTAAAGATCATCTCGTTCCACCCACCCCCCACTCCCCTCATGGGCAGGGACACCTTCCACTAGACCAGGTTACTCAAAGCTCCATCCAACCTGACCTTGAATTTTGTTTATTTTCTTAAAACAAGCCTAAAATTTCCCACTGATTGAAGAAATGACCCATTGCTGGTCCTGCAGGTAATAATGTTTTCTTCCCTCTTTTTATTCAGCTGCTTTTATACAGATGCAAAATACAGCTCTTCTATCAAAATAAGACTGAGTATGAAAACCCACAAACCCAATTATCTAGAAATGGCCCAAGCCTGTTCCAGTCTGTTACAATCTATTGGGAGACAAGTGGTGGCAAATTTCTTTCAGATACATCATCAAATTAATGGCCATCAGAGTCCTTTCTTGAAGCAAAAGGAGAGGGAGTGAAAGTTATAGACCCAGACAGGACATAAATAATATAGCTATGGTAAAAAACAAACCACCATTTGTTGTTAGTTATTGTCTTTCATCTTGAAAGTGACAAAAAACAAACAAAATTAGTTATGTACATTGAGGTTGGAGGAGTGTAGGAACCATGCAGTTCCTGAGAACGTTCAAGGAAATGGGCTTTTGCCAAGTATACTACTGCCATAAATCTGTATAAAGCCTGCTGTTTGCTCATTATATCAGAGATTTTATTGACAGAGTGGGGAAATTCAGGCAGATAAGTGACTAAATATTAAAAAATATAAAAAAAATTATAATAAAAGCAACCTTTCTTTCTCTTTCCTTAAAATTAATCAAGGCTAAAACCATCTCCAAACTGAATGGATGGGACTCAACAGGAAGCCAGCAGACTCTCACTACCCCAGACAAGGCACTGGGAAATTTATATTCAATAACCTTAGGGTGGGGCTTTCCAAAGTAGTTGGAGAATGAAATATTTCTCACCTAACTTTAGCCACCTTGAAGTGAAACATCTCCAATGGATAGCCCTCAATCACCTCCAGGAGACATTTAATTGTTTATGTAATTATAAAAAAAAACCCCTGGGTTGCTCTTTGGAGCTGTTTGTGTCTCTCTGTTGGCAAAATGGGAGTCTATATTCTTAGTTTAGACTAGGTATATAAAAGTTGAGTGATCAAAGTTAAGCAAGGAGAATCTTACCTTAATTGAGTGACGGGTAACACTTCCATAGTTACTTTTGAAAGGTACCCAGCAGAGCTCAGCTTTGCTCTCCTCAATCAAATGGTGCGTTACCATCACCACCACTCACTACTCAGAAAATCACATCATATTGACCTTGCCATTGAACTTTGCTGGGAAAGTGAGGTGTATAATAGATACAAATCCTGTATCTTTTCCTCTCTAAGAATGGACAAAGAGCTCTTGGGGTTTTTTAAACTAGTTTGATAAGGTTTAATGGCCTATTTACAAGGAAACACTGTGAAGCAGGATGGAGTAAGTGAGGGTAGAAGAGAATTCATCTGCTTCAAGACATGACCACTACAAAATATAGCAATAAAGTTAAGAAATGACCATTATGCAAAGAACACCCTCTGCATTCAGGGTAAAGCTGAGTCAGAGCACTGGACCAGGCTGCCCAGAGAGGCTGTGGAGTCTCCTTCACTGGAGACATTCAAACCCCGCCTGGATGCGTTCCTGTGTGATGGACTCTAGGTGACCCTGCTCTGGCAGGGGGGTTGGACTGGATGATCCTTCGAGGTCCCTTCCAACCCCTAGGATTCTGTGATTCTGTGATTCTGTGATAACTCCACCAGCGTTCTTGGCATAACATTTGAATTTTACCCTCATGTAACTGAGACCAGAAGTGACTAAGTTTTCTCTCAGAAATGTGGTCTAGAAAAGTCTTGGAAAACTCAGGACTGATTCAAATCAGTTGCAGGTCTCAATGGATAAAGAAAAACAACAGGTGAAGCTCTGGATGAGGAAGGGAGGTGCTTAACCATTAAAGCCATATGGAGCAGAGTATATTTAGACCAGGGCATCCCCTGTAAGAGACCGGCTGTTTTCTTGGTTAAGTAGGGATAACTGAAAACCCCTATGGAAATGCTGATTTAGGGAGATGCCAAGATCTCAAAGAAGAAAACTTTTAAGAGTAGCTAAATTCATGAATCTGATCAGACGAAGAAAGAAACACTGAGCAGAGAAGCTGGTGAAGGAATCACCCTGGAGTTAGAAGACCAAATCTATGAGTGCTATTCTACTCCAGAGAGTTCTGCACATTTAGCTGCTGATTACAACTATGTGTATCAAGGATCACGTTTCTTACTACATGCTTCTTAGTCACTCCAGTGGAGCACTTCACCTGGGTGGAGTGTTAGGTTATTTAGGATCGTGTCTGCTTTGCTTTCCAGATTAATGCAAGGGTGATGTAGCCCACCAGTGCACCTGGCTCACTGATCTGTAAAATGCTTTGGAAACCCCACAGAGCAAAATGAGCCATGGGAGTGTCAATCATCTCCACTAAGTGTACAAGCGAGCAGGTATGATGTTGGGAATTTCCAGGAACTCGCTCATAGATGAACCGTGATCTCTGCAGCTATTTGGATGGAAAGCCAAACAATTTGTCCTGCTTTTACATAGAAGTAGAAGTGATATTAGCCGATGCTGGCCAATTCACACACTCATTTTTACATGCTTTCCTTGGCCTTTCATGCACAATATTAGCAGTTAGTTTCCTGTACTGATTCTCCAAGTGGCTAAAAATGATTAGCACAAAATGACTAATGCAAATGTCAGTGAATCAGTAACTTTCTTATGGCACTAATTTACTACAGCATTAATACACTCTCAAGTGAGCAGTTTCTTTAAAAATAGTGTAAAATCTCATGTTTAGCCCACTTTTCTTGCAATAATATGAAGTTTCAAGCCTGTTTTCCCATATCACACCCTGATGAAATGCCAAGGTCTGGTTTCACCGTGCATATGATTCTCATTTAGGAGACACAGACTTAGATGAATCAACATCAAAAGCTCATTTTAAACAGAGCGATTCTTCAATGAGCTAATAACTCATGCACAACAAGGTATTTCGTTTGCTAGCTCTAAACAAATTATAAATGTTAAATAAACATCTACTTCTTACTTAAACTAGTCAAAGGGAGAGGAAACACCCGGCTGCTTTTAATAAAAATATTGTGTAAAATTAGAGAGTCACAGATGGCAAGGTTAATTTTTCTGTTTTCTAAAGGGCGATTTTAATTTTGATTGAAGCTTAGTAATTTCTTTTCTTATTTGATTTCCCTAAAGCAATGTTCCAGCAAACACAGTTTTCCCAGTTTGGATACTTAGGCGGCGCTGAGCTAAAATTCTCATCTGGAAGAGTTTTTCAGTCATTCATATAAGATGTGATGCAGTGCCCATCAAAGTCAATAGGATTCTTTCTACCTATTCCAATAGGCTTTGAATGAAGTCTGTGGGATTTTAGCTAAAGCCCAGTGAGCTAAATCTGAGACTTCTGCATTCTGCCTCACTTGCCCATCAGTGGAGACTTCTGACAGAGGCTTCACACAAAATAAAACGTTTGAATTAATGGGAAATTGTATTTAAAAATTATCAGATTTTTAACTATATGAATAAAAAAATATTGTTTTAGTGTTAAGTGAAAGGTTGTTTTTTTTTTAATTTATACCCTTTTTATATACCTTTATAAACTTTTTTATACCCTAATTTATACCCTCTGATACCCTTTTTTATACCCTTTTATACCCTCTGATAGCAAAAGAAAGAAGGTATGAAAGAAAAGAATGAGAATTGTTATGATTTATTTTTATTGTTCAATATAAAAAAAAATAATTAGTGAATCAAAATACTGCATTTCATAGTTCCTTATTTTATTCATGACTAATATTCAGTGAGAGAAGAAAAGGAAACATATCAAGGGTATAACAAGTAAAATAAAATGCTGAGCATTTTATTTGAGTTCTTTCGAATGGTAAAATGAGAGCTAGCAAAGCTCTAGTGACACCATTTTAAATCTGTCTTGCTTTTCCCAAGTTATGTTCTTTACCTGTTAATTTACTTAGATGTAGTATTATGAAAGATAGTAGAGAAGCACATACCAAGGATTGTAATTATTAAAATATTTCAAAATACGCTTGGAAAATGCTTCTGTAGGAAAATTCTTGGGGCAACATACCACACTGACTATATTTTATTTCTCACTTTCGAAAAGGAGAAAAAAAATTACCCAAAAAAATATTTTTACCTCTGATCAAACAAGTTTTTTTGTGTTTGATGCAATAAACATTAAAAAATATGATTGACAATGTTTTTCAAGTTCACTGAAACGATATTTCAAAGCTTTTCTCAAATATTGACACAAACTTTTTTCAACCCCCCCCCAAAATAATTTAGAAAGGAATTTCTAACTTCTTTTTGAAAGTGAACAAAAATTGATTTTTTTATCATAGAATTCAAATTCCAGTTACTGCTTAGCATCTCTAAAGTATAAACAGTGGCTGGATATGAAATTCAACCCTGGTCTATAGAAATAAATTTGAGGCTTAATATGTTGCAAGATGGATGCACCTGGCTCAGTAGAAGTGGGTGCCTTGTCCTTTATATTGTCAGGTCCTGTGTAGTGAACCATGTACAAATCAACTGCTTTGTTTTGTGCTGTTGACTTTAAAAGTGGTATTTTTTCTCCCCATAGGTGACTGTACACATTTTAGCAGACCTTTGATCTCTTTAGCTTCACACAGTTCTAGCTGTGAATTGAAGGAGGTGAGAGCAGGGCTGTCCTGAAGATCATTCTGTCGCTGTGATGTTACCTTCCTCTGGACTACTGGAAAGCACCAGTAGATTAGTAGAAGATAAATGGAGATCAGGAGGGATGATTGCATTAATCTCTTTCCCAGTCTGAGGAAAAATGTTGGCTCTTTAACTAAATTTTCCTCACAGTTCCATTGCAGGAAGAATAAATCCTCTCCACTAGATCAGATATAAGATTTCTTAGTTAAAACACAAAGAAATGTGTAAAACAAACTCTAGTCTTCTGAGAGCAATGACGTTGGATGTTTAAAAGAAATTAAGCAATTTTTTTTTCTCAAAGATCAACCTTTTACAAAGAAATGAAACATCTTTCTTTCAAAGATGAACTGTTCATTTTGTTCAGGTTCTGTTTCAAGTGGCCAAATAGAGACAAGTGGTGTTTAGAAAACTACTTGCAGTTTCTCTGTGAGAAAAATGCAAGTGGAGAGCAAATAAAAATACAAAAAATGAAGCTATTCAGCTGAAATACAAGATTTCATTTGAGATAAAAGAATTTCCCTTTGAGAAAAAATGTTCAGTTTTGTTGCAAGAAGCCGTTGTTTTGGTGGGGCAAGGGAAGATAACTAAAGAGTAAAAAGAAATAAAATGTTGATGGAAACATATTGAAATAACTTGAGTAATAAAGACATATGCTTCTATTGTCATATACAGTATTGTTCTTTTACAGAACATTTAATGGTCTCAAAAGAGATGGAGGAAGCCTTCCTCTGGTGGAGCCCAGATCCTTAGTATAAGGCAAAGAAATCCCACCCAGAAGCGGAACATTAGTAACTGAAAGAAAGATGTCACTGAAAAAGGGGGTCTGATTAGGATATTAATAAACAGAAAGAGTGAGCAATGGGGGACCCAAAGGAGATGCCCACCCTTATAGGCTCAGCCAGAAAAAATGCACATCCTAAATTTCATTCCCATGAAGGCTCATCAAGATAGTCTGAAAGATGATGTGAACAAAACCAAGGCACTTTCTCTTCCTGCTTTATTAGTTTGTCTGGGCTTTATTTTCTTTTTTGTTATTTACGGCTTTTGGTAACCTAGGGACAAGTGAGCACAGGGGCAGGAAAGGCACTTCCCCAGCTCTCCGCTCCTGATTGTTCAGAGATGCCACTCCCATTGGTATTAATCAGCACAATACCATCAGAACTTGGCTCTGGCTCCAAGTGAAGCAAGATCCTGCTCTTTTGTCTGTAAAACATCTGCTGGGGTGGAAAGAAGGAGCAAAAAACATAGGAGAGAGGAGAGAAGAGAGAGGAGAGAGGAGAGAGAACTGGGACAGGGAGGATGGGCAGTTGGTAAAAAGCTACAGACCTTTCAAGGTCTGATCCAAAGTCCATACTGAGTCAGCGACTCTCACAACAGAGGGCAAAGAACTTTGGATTAAACTCAAGAAGGCTGTTTTAAGCTTTGTAAAGCTACAGTTTTCAACCTGTGACTTGCAAACCCATGATGGGTTATGATCTGGAAAAGTCAACTAACAAATTGTGACAAAAACCTCAAAAAGAGGCTTAAGTTCACTGAAGGATGGAGGAGGTTAACTCCACATGAATACCCCGAGGGATATGTAAAACAGAACAAGTAGACCACCATTACAGCTGTGAAGTTTTCTGGGTCTTCCCTCCTGCCCTTCTTCTAAATTGGAATAACATTGGCAAATTTCCAGTCAGCAGGGACCTCCCCAGACCCTCAAGACCTCCAGCAGGTCATCAAGAAGGGTCCTGCCATAACATCCACCAGCTCTTTCAGTACTGTGGGATGAATCCCATCAGGTCCCATGGACTTGCCAACATTCAGCTGACACAACTGGTCCCTTACAATTTCCATGTCCACAAATGGAAAGTCGCTGTTCCCACACTTGTAGTCCTCTGAATCAGGGGACTGGACAGCCCAAGGTCTATCAATATTATTAAAGTCTGGGGCAAAAAACACATTGAATGACACTGCTAATACAGTAATTCTGTAGTTGGAACACCATGTAGTATCTTTTCTTGCCAGAATTGCATGTATAGATGCAGCAGCCTTGGAACCAGGGAGGTTTCTCAGCACCATGACCCAGCCAGACTTGTTAGGGTCTAAGTAGCTGAAGCAACATCTATATTAGAAGTTCTGCCAAGAAAATTTTCACAGCATGGAGGTGTTGTTCTTAAGGAAGTGACACTATAAAGATCAGCTATAAATTTCCACACTAAATAAACTGCGTTAGAAAAGGGGAATCTGGTTGTAGGAACAGTTGCTATGTTAAAGGAAAGCCTTGTCCTGGCATAGTTATTCCTGATGAAGATAATCCATCCACTTCAAAGCTCCTTTACAGAGTCTGTAGCAGAGTTTTGATGATGTGTTTCTGTCTTTAAAAAAATCTCTGGTGTGTAGAAATGGTTTATAATCAGATATATGTTTGCCTCGTGCAAGGAGAGCACTGAAGAAACCCTCATGAGACCTTTAAGCAATGCTACTGTCACCACACCATGCAGTACAATGCAGGTTAACGTTGAATGAACTTTGAGTTGAAACAATTTAAACTGGTGCCAATTCGCAGCTCACTCAGCCTGTATAGTCTTGACATTGTCTGGTAGAAACATACCTGGATTCATCTGCCAAAAATCTTTCGAAGGAATCTACTGGGGAAGTTACAAACTGCTCAAAACCCATAGACCTTTTCTCTTTTGGCTTTATTGTAGCTGTTGCCAAACAGCAAAAAAAAACCCAAACATGTTTGGGATTCAAAATCTCCTGTACAATTAAGAGTGCTGGTGGATGGCATAAAGTTGTTACTACAGGACTACAGTATGAGGGATGTACTATTGTACCAGGAATCTCCAGGCACTAATACAGTATGTTTGTGCCTTACCAAAATAAAACGTGAACTTGCCCCATATTAGGAACTAAGGGGTCTACAGAGGCTGAACATAATACAGAATTACTAATTGCAGGAGCTTATTTTAATCTGAACTCACACTTTAGTCAAGACAGAAGACTCTGACCATGAGACCTTGTGCTATAGGAAACAAAGCTTCATCTGTTTCATCATTCAGGACTTACTTACTCTCTGACTAGCAATATTAATTCTGTTTTTCTTTTCCTCATTTCTCTAGACAAGTATTGTTTGGCTCTGTCTGTTTGTGTTTGATCCCTCTCCCTGTTCCCATTTCCAGAGTATCCTTGAATACCAGGTCTTTGAACAGCACTTCACGAAGCAATTGCCCACGTACTTTGGATTTTTTCTGTTTCAAATGAGTTGGAGCCAGCTTTATATTAAATCTAGTACCTTTTAGGATTCCTCCCAACAGCTCTATACTCCTGGAACACTATTTCTTGTCAGAAGTCCAGGGATTGTGTTCACCCTGTGCTTCAAGTTTTCTTATACAGTTTTGTGAAGAATCATGCTGGCTATGATCCAAAACAAGGTTGCTGTGCTGATGGACATTTGGTTGGAGCCAATTCACTTAAACCTATCTTCATAGTATGCTGAATTCAAGCACAACACCATTACTGATTCTCACATGACCAGACCCACAACAGCATTTTAACTTGTTTTTATTTCTGTTAAATATTAAAATCAAATGAATGGTTTTTGAGAAGACACTTTCAGGAAAACATATCCACTTTTAACAAGAAACAGGTTTTTCTGTTCTTAACGAGAGATTGTAGTTTTCACAAGCCAAAACTCTTTCAAAATTTCAATTTTTTTGCCTTTTCCTTAATAAAATAAAAACAATTCCTAAAAATAATTCATGCCCAGATGGGACCAGACCAGATGTCTACATCCATGTTCCATGGACAATAATGATTACCCATTAAATTATGTAAATAATGAGGTATAGGGTAGAATAAATGAGAATGTCTCATCACTCCAGACCACTGCAAGTGGGCTGAAGAGTGTGTTAGAAAATGGCTTGTAAAGCATTGTATGCAGAAGGTGAGAAACAAGATGGGAGGTAGACACCTTGTCCAGAGTTTCCACACCTAGACATCTATCTGCTGTAGTTAATCTAAGCTGAAGCAACAAACATCACGGGACTGAAATACCTTTCCTTTAGTCTTCCCATTGGCATTAGCTTTAGAAGACAGTCAGACCAACACACAGGGAAGTAACATACCAGCAGACATCCCTCATGCTAATAGGGGACTAAGTTTTCTTCAACCAGTCCATCAGTAATACAAGATAAATCTGCTTTCCAGTCCTTTTTGGCTCTTCCCTCTCGAACTACAGTGGCTGGATAGAAGGCTGAATGACTTTCTCTTTACCCCTGAAAATAAAAATATGTGTGTATGGATGCAATCTTTATTTTATAACCCTGCCTGAAGGCTGGCTCTTTCAGGCCTTACACATTCTTTGTACTGAACAATAGTTATAATTCTGGATTCTGGGGGATATTCTAAGATTGAAATATCTATTTTCATTCTAAATTAGGATGAGAAGATCAGTTCTTCTTTCTCTGACTAAATGTAAATGGATCTATCAAAATGTTTTCCTTCAACATTTTCTACGAAAAATGAAGTATTCCAACATTCCTTGAAATTGGAATGTTTCACTTGGATTCACTGATCTGATAGGAAGCATCTTATTTTACATTGGTACAATGGTAATCTTCTTTTATTTTTTTTTTTTTTCATTGTAGCACATGACCACATGGAAGCTGTAGTCCCAAGCCTACTGGTGTCATTATCACCTTTGGTACAGGTTTTATAGGTGGGTTTTCCTTAGAGTCCTTCCTAGAATTGCATAGAGGCACTGTACAATCTCCATCGTTGGACATTTTCAGAATTGAACAGAATTTCTTCTAGCTTTACAGTCAGCCTTGAAAAGGAGTTGACCTTTGAAAAGGTGTTTGGACAAGAGACCACTGGAGTTCCCTTCCAACATAAACTCTCCTGTGATTCTGTGATTAAAAGTCTGTTTAAGACAACTGGAGTTGTTCCTTGTACAGATCTGGTAAATCTAACTTTCAGTCTTCAGTCCCACATTGAACCTCTGCTGACAGCTGTTGTATGCTTAGATCCTTCATTTGTTACACTGCTACTTTCTAGTCAGAAGTTTTCTGTACTTGCACTTAAAGGCAACAATCAGGCTTCAGCTATGAGTGAATATTTTGAGATATGTTGCCCACTGCTCACATTAAGTTGACGCAAGGTAGTTTCTTCTGGCCTTAAAGCATAAAGGCTATAGATGCTAAGAGTGATGGAGCCCCATCCTCTTCCAGTTTCCTTTCTGTGCTTCTCTCCCTCTGTTTCCTGTTTTCCCCTGGGTCACCTGGATGTTACAGTAGAGTCTAGGAAAAGAGCAATCCTGTAACTTCCCCCAGTGCTGATGCCAAGCTTGCACCAAGGACTCTGGCAAGAATGTGCTAGAAGACATCGAGCCAGAGCATTCTCTCTGGAGAGTTTCCCAAAATAATTCCATCTAACAGAACAAAGCCTCGAGAAAAGTACTGTGTTTCTTATAAAACAGATGTTTAAATATCTTGCCAGTGCCTAATAAATGGCAATGTATTCACACTGTCAAGGTTGTAAACTTAATAAATCACATTTAATACTGACATAAATACAGAAAACCACATTGAAAATAGACAAGAAAAGTAACCGTGTCTTATATAGGAGCAAAAATGCTGTTATGAGATTTCACTCAGGCACATGTGGGCGTGTATCTGTATATATCTGTATATACAAGTCAATGTGACCAATTAGTTGAATAGTTCTGGGTTATTTGATCAAGAGTCTACCTGAAAAGAAAAAGAAAAAGGAAAAGGAAAAGAAAAAGAAAAAGAAAGAAAAAGAAAAAGAAAAAGGAAAAGGAAAAGAAAAAGAAAAAGAAAAAGAAAAAGAAAAAGAAAAAGAAAAAGAAAAAGAAAAAGAAAAAGAAAAAGAAAAAGAAAAAGAAAAAGAAAAAGAAAAAGAAAAAGAAAAAGAAAAAGAAAAAGAGAAAAAGGAAAAAAGAAAAAGAAAGAAAAAGAAAAAGAAAAAGAAAAAGAAAAAGAAAAAGAAAAAGAAAAAGAAAAAGAAAAAGAAAAAGAGGAATTTGTAATGTCAGGATTGGGTTATGTTTTGCAAATTGTCATTCAAAAGTCAAAGCTGAAGCCATAGACGGTCTTTAGAGGTCCCTTCCAACCCCTACCATTCTGTGATTCTGTGAAACAGATAGAGCAGGCTCCTACTCTGTGAGACCTTTATACACTTATATTTTTCTGCTGTTGTTCTGGCTCAAACATTACAGCCTGATGAATGAGTGTCCCACTCTGGGGTTGATCTTTAAGGAACCAGAGTCTATTACTGTTCCAGGACTAAGATCTTCTGGTTTTTGATTTAAGAAATTGCCCACTGCAGCTCAAATATGCCCTTTACCAACAGGAGCACATATCCACTTCTCCCTGTCCGTTTGTGAAGCTTTCACAGAAGATTAGTCTGTAGTGAGGTCACTGCTTTCTGGTAAGTCACTTGAAAGTGCCTATTTCTTTTCTTTGAGTCTAAAGGGTGGTTAAGGTTGGATAGAGACGTTCAAAAGAGACATATCTGTTTAGTCAAAGGAAGGCCAGCCATAAGTTTCTAGGTCTCAGTCAAACAGGTATATAATTACTCATTTTAATTATCAGTTCTTCTTGCAATGAATCTCTGTAGCACCTTGCTTGACCCAGGTCTTATCCCATTTCTGGGTGCTGCCACACAAGGTAGAGTATGAGATTACTTCCCACTAAGGCAAAAGAAGTACTGATATAGGTGTCTCTCTGTTCAGAGAACCATCTGCTTGCTGTCTTCACTTGAAAGCTGTGTAACCATGTAAACAGAGTTGGGATTTTTGCTTGATTGCAGCAATATGCCCATTTGTTGTTTTTCCTATTAACCTTCCAATGATGGAGCAAAGAGATTAGGAAATGAGCTACATGAAAGAATTCTGTATGATATTCCCAATCAGATCTGGCTGTTCCCGAGGTATGTTAGAAATGAGACTTTCAAATGGGGGGAGGGTTATTCATCAGAGTCCTTTTAAACTTGGATACAAGTCAAAATGAATGTGTGTGTGTCTCTCTTTTTCTTTCAAAAGAGCGTATGAAGAAAAGGGAACACGTTGACCTTGGAAATTACCTCCTTCTGTTCCTGGAGGTGATGAGAGGCAGAAGAAAGAGGTTAGAAGTGCGAAGTGCTTTAGGGTTTGGATGTTGAACACTTCAGCCTTGTGTTGCAACACATTTGCTAAACAACACAAGTGATGAAAAATAGCATTCTTCTGCTCACAGCCCCTTTATCAGCCTTCACATCTGACCACAGGACCACGAATCATGACTAGCTCTTAACAATTAAATAGGAACAAGGGTAACCTGATGACCTCCATGGTGCTGGAAGAAACCTTGCAAAGCATCTAAGACTTGGCTTGGTGCTAACCACTGCAGACAACAGCATCTGTACACAAAGATCATGTCAAAAATAACCAACATTAAAAAAAGGCATTAGTTCTGAGGAAACCTAATTAACAGCAGGCTCTCTTTCTTTCATTTTCCAACCTGCCTTATGATAAGCCTTTATTCAAATTCCAGACAAGCTGACAGAAAGACTTCTAGTAACTGGATACACGGATACTTTAGCATGTCTGGCAAATTAGACAGTGCCTGTCTTGGCACACATTACCACAAGAAAACCATTGACCAGACTTTGCAGGTCTGACCCAGGCAAATCTGCCACTGGATAGGTCAGAGGCAAGGGACCAGCTTTATTTTATTTTATATATTCATAAATACTTTGAGTGTCACTCAACAAGGGCAAAGCTCCTGAGTGCTGTCATAGGCTCATGTGGATAATCTCAGATACATTGGCCAAAACACCCATGCTGAGGGAACTGAGTGACACAGTTTCCAACAACGTAGGTGTCTATGTGTGAGCTCTGTGTGTTTGGCTAAGTTGTCCAAACTTCAGTGTCTAGCAGCATTTGAAATACAAAAATATCCCCTTTGGGCTTAATGATGGGACACTTTCCCTCTATTCTGCCTTGGTGAGGCCACATCTGGAGTCCTGTGTCCAGTTCTGGGCCCCACAATTCAAAAAGGACATGGAACGGCTTGAGAGAGTCCAGCGCAGAGCCACTAAGATGATGAAGGGAGTGGAACATCTCCCTTATGAGGAGAGGCTGAGGGAGCTGGGTCTCTTTAGCTTGGAGAAAAGGAGGCTGAGGGGTGACCTCATCCATGTTTACAAATATGTAAAGGGTGAGGGTCAGGATGATGGAGCCAAGCTTTTGTCAGTAATGACCAATGATAGGACAAGGGGCAATGGTTTTAAACTGGAGCATAGGAGGTTCCATGTAAATATCAGGAAAAACTTTTTCACTGTGAGAGTGCCAGAGCACTGGAACAGGCTGCCCAAAGAGGTTGTGGAGTCTCCTTCACTGGAGACATTCAAAACCCGCCTGGATGCGTTCCTGTGTGATGTACTCTAGATGACCCTGCTCTGGCAGGGGGGGTGGACTAGATGATCTTTCGAGGTCCCTTCCAACCCCTTAGATTCTGTGACACAGGAGCTACAGGAGAACTACATAGTCCTGGAGTAGCAACTGGAGGTCATGAGGTATGTCTTGGGGATCTCATCTGGAGCTAGAAACCTGTGCTTGCAGAACTGGATTGAGCCCAAGGTGTAAGCTGTTGTTACAGTCAAGAAATAACCTAGTTAAACCATAAATTCACATTTATTAATCTGTGAGCTAAATCCCACATGCCTTGCTTTGAAATACCTAATATAATAAGTATTATTACTTGTAATTTGCATAATAGAGACAGGCAGCTTGCCAGTGAAACTGGGCTAGCATACTCCAGGATTTGAAAAAAAATTATTCCTTGGTGCAAAATTTTAAGGATAGGGCTGTTGCAATTCAAGATGAAGAGACCAATGTACAGGCAGATACACTGAGTAGACTACAAGGATAATCTTACACAGCATCCTGGACTCTTCTGACCCAAAGCTGTTACTGCCATATTCCTGTACAGCAAAGTACAACTCTTCCTCCAAACTGTTAATTTTAACTTTCTTAGAATTTGCCCACTTAGAGCATGACTTAATCTTGACTGAGTTTAGTTGTCTAAAAGCTGAACATCTGTTCTATGCATGTCTCTGAACTCTCTCTAAAGTCAATAAAAAGGGACAGATCTCATATACGGATGAGCCACCCCACCAATAGATTCTGATTAAACCTTCTCCTAAAAGACTTAATGTCTCTCCCTTGAGTACAGAGGAAGACTACCAATTTGGATTTTCTACCTAACTCTAAGTTCTTGATTTGTTTGCTTACCTGTAAATGTCTAGTGTCATGTAAGCTGCCCAATTGCGACCCACTTAGTGTCTGGCTGCCCTCCAAAAGGATTAACCCTCGTAAAATTTGGAGGTATTTCAAGTTATATGAAGCCCATCCATATGGCATAGTCTAGACATTTAGATTCTAACCTTCAGATAGAATCATAGAATCATCACATGGTTCGGGCTGGAAGGGACCTTAAAGATCATCTAGTTCCAAAACCCCTGCTATGGGCAGGGACACCTCCCACTAGACCAGGTTGCTCCAAGTCCCATCCAACCTGGCCTTCAACACTGCCAAGAAGGGGCAGCCACAGCTTCTCTGGACAACCTGGGCCAGTGTCTCACCACCTTCACAGGAAACAATTTCTTCCTAATACCCAATCTAAATCTCCCCTCTTTCATCTTAAAACCATTCCCCCTTGTTCTATTACTCCATGCTCTTGTCAAAAGTCCTTCTCCATCTTTCCTGGAGTTGCTTCAGGTACTGGAAGGTGCTCTAAGGTCTGTCCAGAACCTTCTTTTCTCTAGGTTGAACATTCCCAACTCTCCCAGCCTGTCTCCATAGCAGAGGTGCTCCAAGCCCTCTGATAGCTAGAGGCTGAATGAATACATCCCTCATTAAATATCACAGCAACAGTCAGTACTACGTGTCTAGCATTTTATGCTGCACAGTATATTTTTATGTAAAAGAGAATGACATATGTAGAGATACAGACACTGGTACTATTTTTCTCCTGTCATTAAAACTCCTGTTGATTTTGATGTGTTTCTAAGAAAGGTCTCAACCCTCATTGTTGTGTTATGACTGCACCATGTCTATCACAAGGCTGACAGCCAGGCCCAGGGCACCTGCATGTAGAGATGCAGAAAGTGTTTGCTACGGTGCCAGTTTCACAGGTAAAGTCATACAAATCACTAAGGCAAACACCAAAATAAAAAAATCCCATTGAATCACACTGATATTTTACAGTCTGATTTCAATGTACACTATGCACCTAGTAAGCTGTGGAACTATCTGGAGGTATTTTATAATACAATCCAGAAAACCAGCTGGGTGGAATTACCTCAATTGTAAAATTAAATGAAGAGGACAGTTCCCAAAGATTTCTCCCTGGACTGCTGTGAACAGTTTAATTGACAAAGTGAAGGAATTAAGCTAGCCGAGGGATTATTAGCAGAGAGGTAGAATAGGTGACTACAAATACTTGCAGACAAAGGCAAGGACTGACAGCAAAAAGAGTCAAATGCCATCAGAAGCAGGTTAAAAAATGAGAAGAGTGTGAGGAAAACATCTGAACATTGAGATCTTTTTATTATGTGTAATCTATCAGCAGACATTGCCACTCAGGACATAAAATTTTGGAAGAGCTGCTCAAGATAATTCAAAATACCACTACAAGTTCAAATATTTAAAAGTAGGTTCATAGCTTCAAAATGGAAACAGTAAAATATTTTCATTATATTTTATCAATATAATAATGGATTTCATTTTCTATGCGCCTTTAAAAAGACTGGATTTTGAGTTGGTGGTGAACGTCAGTCACTGTGGTTATTTCATCTCAAATGTTATGAAGGTAAAATAATAATCAAAAATCACAAGAGAATAGCAAATAAAGTTTTTATGGAGAAGGTATTAATTTAGAAATTCTACCTCTATTTAAAATCAATCTAGTCTGAAAAAAAACTTTACCTGCCTGTAAAAAAGGACTTGAAAGAGCAGCAGAAAACTTAATAGAAAAAACACTTTTCCAAAGAAATCTAGATGACCTTTTCCTGTTCTGTTTTGGACTGGGTGCCCAGATATTGTTTTCTAGTTAGTTGTGGTGATGGAAATTAAAATTATATGTGTATTTTGATAACCCCAAATCCAGAAGACATTATGTAATCTGTGAATTTAAAAGTGCTTCTGAACTATGAAAATGGCAGAAATTTAAATAAGCATTTGGAACCTTGAAGTTTGTTGTGCTTTTTCTGTCCCTCTAAGTCTCCTCTCTTAAAAAAACAAAACAAAACAAAATATATAAAAAGAACAACGTTTAAATGCAGAGCAAAAGTTCTTTAATGGTACAAAGGAAAAAGAGAACAACATGAGAGAAAAGAGAATAACAAGATTTGGAACAAAATTAGAAACTGAATTAGTGTTTTTAATAAAAAAAATTAATTTAGGTATTAAAAAAATCCACAAATAAACCCAAAACCTTTCTATTTTTGATAAAACAGATAAAGAAGCAGGATATTGTTTTAAAGGAGCTTGAAAAAAACTAAGCAGATGAAATGTGAATCATAACAGAAAATGGGTAAGAATGGGTCTGATCAAATCTTAACTTGTTTTTAGAGCTCTGTTGTAGCGACAATCAACAAAGAAATATTCAAAGCTTCAAACCATAGTTAAGGGTGGGATCTCCCTGATTATTTCTAGACAATTACATCCAAGCTAATCAACTCAGTTAATAAACATTTGTTGTTTACAGGGATTTGATGGATTTATTGTATGTTTTTTCCAAAGCAGAGGTCTAAATTGGGACTGATGAATCAGGCCATAAAAGTGATTTTTCTCCATTGGACTTAAGGGAGACTCAAGATTGCAAGTTTGTGTCTAGGGATTTCCACTGTAAAATTTGTCAAGATGAATCCCACCTTTTCAATGCCTTCAATGCTTCATGTATTAAAACCTTCATGGACATGAGACACAAGAAGTCTGTTCAAAAGAAGACTTGAAGTAGTTATGGTATTGTCTTTCACCATCCAGAAAATCACTGAGAACAGTAACTGTGCTTTTAAAATGATGGTAATTTTGTACTGGTGAGGGTTTTTTCAGTGTGTTTAGAATGAATATCTAACTAGACCGTAACATTTATCTGAAATTTGTACAAATTTGAGTGATTTCGTTAAATTTTCTTACTTTCATATTTTCTGTTGTAATCAAAAAATGGAGAGGAGAAGAAGAGAATAAATCTAATGGTTACAAACTGGCCTTCTTTCTTTTCCAGCTATCTGTAAGAATCAGGAAATCTGTCTGAAAAGAGAGACTGAGTTACACAGTCCAGGACGACTTGCAAAACTCATTCTACATCTCTAACAAAAAAGATCCTTTCCAGACAGTTGAAAGTGGACAGATTCATCAAGCTCCCGTTCCTCATGCACTTTCTTACAAACAAATCCGTCTCCAAGAACACAGGGAGTTGACGAACTTATGTAAAGAAAATAACTTGGAGAATTAACCCATGGTTCCTAGGCCTTCATTCCTGGCAGGAGAACTGGAATCTTTTGATTGCACCACTATTAATCAATTTAACGGCAATACAGTCATGTACTTGGTTATGAGGTCACCTTGGGTTACTAGCTGAAGCATGGAATGACCTCAGACCTTACTAAACCACTAAAGGGATTGTGGATAACATACTTATGTGTTTTCATTACATTTTGGAGAAGCCCAAGGAGGGGCAGGTGGGGGGAAAGGTTTGCTGTGTGCTTTGTCTATCAGTTTTGCTCTTATCCTGATTTTGTTAAACACCTGTTGAGTAATTGAAAAGCTTTCCTGTAACTAGAAAAAATGTGGCAGTTCCTTCTTCTGGAAAACAGGGAAGGAATGGCTTGGAAAATAGAAAACCAGCATCATAAATCTTCTCCCTTCCAATATCTCAATGGAGGTAATGTTCCTTGCCACTCGTATGAACTCAGAACTTTTGAGTTTAATTTTAGATGTTCATTTGTATTGGGTCAGTTCATGCATAAATGCCGTGACAGAGTCCTGGCAAATTCACTGATCTCCTGGATGTTCTGCTGGATTAATTATAGTCTAAAGTTTTTACTGGTTACAAATGTAATTTGGATTTCACTGCCCTCATTTTCTAGATGTTAGCTTTCTTAGCTCATTTTAAGAAACATTTAAAAATAGTTATATGGGTTGTTAGTTTATTTCATAAATGTGCTAATAACATTCAGAATAGAATATATTATTCTTTTAATAATATTAGGATCTAACCTTAAAGGTTTGTTCAGTTTGTTTTTAAAAGAAAGAAATCTCATTGAAACAATTGTGAGTTTTCTTTTAAAATAGATATTTTGGGATACAGTCTTTTATTAGAAAATATTTTCTAATCCTCTACCACTTCCATCAAATGAAATTTCCCTAGAAGAAGCTAGCAGGAAAGAAACATTAAAGACTCTCTCTTTCCAGACTTCAAATAAATTGGAACAGATTCTTACCTGGAATATACAATCATTGACCTTCTTTACACTGTTGAAAGAAAGTTGACATTTTAGTCCATTTTTATTTTTCCCATTAGTTTTCCTTGTAACTAACTACACAGAGAGTCTAGAGAAAGATTTCTCAACCTGTTTCAATTTGAGACAGATGAATTCAGGGAGGAGAAAGAAAAGAAAAAAAGAAAAAGAAAAAAATCATGAACTAATTTCTGCAATACTGACTTAGTCTTTTCCATTTACAACGGAATAAAACTTAAATAAACTTTAACACTTTCCATCACATTTTATATTCCAGCATTTGTTTTATTTTCCCTTTTGTGAGCTTTTTGTGGTTTTCAAAGCAAAGAAAAGAAAGTAAATACTGTGTTTTCATACAGGCAGCTCCTAGAATCCAGATCTTGATGTCAGCATTTCTACCAATTTTGCTTCTATCTCCTGTGGGTTCCTATAAGCCATATCAGATTGTTTTGAGAACTACACACGTTTTGTAAGACAATGTCTTCCCCTGATGTAACAGCAGAGTGCAAGCACATAGAAACTGGCTGTATCTGCCAGAGCAACCTGGGCCAGGATCCTCTCTCCAAGACAGGATGCTAAAGTAAGTACAGAAGGAAAAAGTAGAAGAAACTCTGACAGTATAGAGTTACTATTCCCCACCACACCCTCCCAGCTTTCAGCAATTGACTTTATAGACTTTCTCAGAAAATAATGTTTAAGTCTCTGCTGGATTTCTCCCCTGTGATGTGGCCTAACCCTCTTTCAGTGCATTTCTGTTTTTCCTTTCAGAACATCTGGAAGTAACAGGTCGCTTACTTTTTTTCAGAGGAGTGTGAAAAAGGGCAGCCTTTTGCCTCCTTATCACACTGACCACCACTAACCTGCTAGTGCTGATGTGCCAAAAAGGATTACAGAAGGATCCACTTGATTTATGCTCCCTTCTGTAATCCTGATCCACCTCTGTTTCCCTAGTCCTGAATCAAAGTGTATTTCGTTGGTATTTACACGTTGTAAATATGTGTAAATATGTTGTAAACTATGAAGTAGATATCTCTGATTTTAATACATATTTTAATTAAAAACAAACAGGGGAAGG
>VZRW01003232.1:401899-425741 GCA_013398125.1 Aegotheles bennettii | reverse complement strand
GGAAGGGAAGGGAAGGGAAGGGAAGGGAAGGGAAGGGAAGGGAAGGGAAGGACACCCCAAAAACCCCAAACAAAAGAAGAACAACTCCAGCTGCTTAATAAGTGACACAACTGTGGTGAAGAAGTGTGACCAAAATAAGAATTATTAGATGAGTTTAGAAAACTTGTTAACTAGATCCAAGTAAATGAAGAGATATTAGTTTTACACTTAAGACTCAGGTTTGACCATAGAGTGTTCTTTGCTTCCCAGGACCTCTCCCACATGAACTCACAGGGATGCTATCCAATATGTCAGTTCACACTAAATGTCACCTGAAACTATGCCTGTCTCACATTGAACATAATGCTTTGCTGGAGCTTCTCAGAAAGGATGTCTCCAGGGAAACATCCAGCCCCTTCTCAAACAGGAGGTTTCTTCCAGGAGAATCATATGTGATTAATCTGATGAAACATGAGCAATCTGCAATGAAGAAGTAGTTATAACCTTACCTTTGCTTTATCCTCTGGTTTATCTTTATATTTTGAGGATACTGAAGCAACCTGGAGTGCAATTCATCTCTTAACAAAAATTTGTATTTAAATGTTTTCAGAACTGCTCAGCAAGAGGGGGTGTTTTTCTCCAGTACCTATAAGGGAGCTCAGGTGTCCTAGCCCCTGCTGTAAGTGCCCACCGATGAAAAATAGGATATTTTCCTGGATTACCACCCCAGCTGACTATTTTGGATCTAGCAGTTCCTTCTCTCCTCTGTCCCTGTCCTTTCATCCATGTTTTAGCACCAGTATTTTCACAGATTAATTCTGGAAGATTTGTGCATGGATCTCCAGCAAAAGCAAAGTGATCCCTCCTCCACATCTGTTTTGAAGGCTTTTTCCAGCAAAGAGATCTTAGAGGTATGGAAGATGATTGCCATATGATTGCTGCTCTGTCACAAACACTGGACAACTAATTCAGTTCCCTCTTTATAACCATTGATCCTCTATGAAGGTCCTCACTACATCCTTCTCCAGAAGACTTGTTCAGAGCACCTCTTTAATTCCTTGACTCTATTTTGTCACAGGAAAAAGAGTAATTTAGTACACTGCACTTTTTTTTCCCAGCAAGATTTCTGGTAAACAACTTTTATCCTTCAGGTGTCGATCCCTGACAAGATCTGGTGCAAATGGCAAGAGGGTCATGCCAGAAGATGTCTGTTGTGGGTTTAGCACAGCTTAGTAATATGACCCAGGCTATAAAGAGTCAATTCCTAATGCTGATTGCTTGATCAGGTTTTTAAAGACCCATATAGCTGCTTCATTATGCAAAATGAATGTCTGGCATGTAACTACATTCTACAGGGAAAAAACCCCAATATTCTGATTGAAATAATCCTGGAGAAATGCATCATATGGTAATATTTTATGTAGTATAACTACTGTAACTAGAGAGTGAACTTGCTATCAGTTGGTGGCTTCTTACCAACTTTTTTCCCACATTTTTAATCAAAAGACCCAAATATACAACTCCACATTAAAGTCTAGCCCCTAGGGATATTTTCTGGATTAAGAAAAGACATTTTTAGTTCCGCATTTGGCAAAAGGAAAATCGATCAAAGAAAGCTTAGCAGGTTAAAAAAATGTTTGGACAAAAAGAGAAGATAATGATTATAAATTGCATCTCAGTTGATAACCTCCTCGCCAACTTCTTCTGATTCTTCAGGAATCAAAAAAGGCAAAGATATGAAGCTGTGTATACACAGAAGTTACTAAAACTTAAAGCAAAACTGATGTACAGTAAATACTAAAAATCATTGAATCACAAGATGGTTTGGGTTGGAAAGGACCTTAAATATCATCCAGTTCCAACTCCCCTGCCATGGTCAGACACAGTGTAAGAGACTTGGCTGCTCCAAGATATTCAACAATGAATATTGCAGTGGTATGCCCCAGGTCAGTGACACTCTGCAGTAATAATCCATAACATTCTGATGTCAATAGGACTGAAACACGTTGTAAATTGCTGTGTGGTTTCATTTAGGCTCTAAGCCAAAACCCTTGTAAAGCCCTTTCATCAAGGCATGTTTATTTTTTGCCAAAAACTTGAAAAAAAAACCCCAAAAAACTAATTAATGCCACAGAGGAATAAATTCCTAGAGGATATCTCCCTTTGAGTTACATGGGAGAAACACTTTCTTCTCTCCCACCTACTCACCTATTTGTTGATTCATCTTCTTGTGCCTGTCACCCACTAGTTTGAGCAAAGCTGGAACCAGCTGGGATCTGTTATCCACCCTGTGCTGCTGCAGCTTCACACACGTGGTTCAAGTCAAGCACACACTTAAGTGTTTTCCCTGAACAGTGGCTGTGACCTCTAACACTTCATCTTACATGCTGGACAATTGCAGCTGCCATTCACCTTAGACACAGCAGTGGATGTCTAACAACTGTTAGAAAATAGGCTTTTCATGCTGGAAAAGGGTCCCCAGCTAGTTCAGACTGCTGGAAGATTGTGCAGCCACTGCTTAGGGAACCTGACCACAAGCAAAGAAAAATAAGCCCAGAATGGACATAATTTTAAGTCCATATTTTAATTGGTTAATTAATTTAATGGTTTAATTTAAATCTTGAATTCAAAAAGGAAAAGGAAACAGCACTGTTCACCCACTGCACATGTTATGGTTCTGTCCATGAAGATGTAACTAGCACCAGTGTACCAGCTAACAGAAACTGCATCTTAAATCCAAGCAGCTGTAGAGAAGTTTGAGCGTGAACTATCACACATTCTCTTTTTTTTTCCTTTCTTCAATATAAAGCTGACCTGGAAAACCACTACTGCTACATGTAAAAGCAAGTGCACTGCAGTTTCAATAGTGCAAAAATATATTTGGCATGGCTGTTCTAAGTGCCTTAAATTTTAAAACCAACTTACTCATGATACATTGCCTCTACTGCCAGGAACAACTGACCTCTGAGATGAAAGCTCCTTCTCTAATTTTAAGGTCAATGCCTTTTCATTTTAAATCCCATTTTGTTTAATTGGAAACATGCCCTTTTTCAGCTAAATCAACTCTCCAAAATGGGTGAAAATACAAAAAGAAATAATAATAAATTATTACACTCACTCTCATTATTTTGGGTTTGTGGGGGTAATCACGTCATGCTCATGATATCTGATCAAAAATGGCCCTGGGGTGACCAAGAATAATGTGGACTGTTTCTCTAACACTGATTAGGAAGCCTGGAAGAGGGTGTGGATAAGGATTGACTAAGCAGGGTTTATACACCGAAAGAAACAGAGATAGCATTCATGTGGGCATTGTGTCCTGCAGGCTGGATTTGGCCTGTTAGAACAATTCCTGTGGCTCTGCCTGAATCTCTGGCTCTTCTTTCCATGTCTTCTTCAGCACATGCCCACAAATGCATCTGCCACAGGACCTGAAGTTTTGCACCTCCAGCTTCATGAAAAAGCAGAGGCCAGTCCTGGGGTGCACATGCTTATCCAAATACATGGTAGACATGGCTCACATGTCTTGTGATACCACCAAAGTCACACTTGTTGCACCACTGGCAGTGCTTGCACCTGCAGGGACATCCTTCCAGGCATATGGAGAGACAAGGATGGGGGACTGCTGCACGTCTCATTAAAAAGATAAGACAGGCTCAGCTGGGATTCATCTTCCCCAACCAACACTTCCGTCTGGTCTGGTCACCCTTGGTTCCCTTTGTACTTCATGAAGATATAATTAACTGTGTGAAATGAGTTTAAGTTGCAGAACATCTCATCTTAAAGGAGACGTTCAAAAGAGATCAGCTGAATTCCACCCAAAAGTGCCCATTTCTCTCCTTTTCCTAGAAAGAGAGGCTGGGAAGATGATTTTAGGTGTAGATACACATAATACAGACATACGTCTGTCTTTGATCAGCTAAATCTCACTGTATTGAATAGCTATTCTCACATCAGGAAACTAAATGTCATCAAGTTGTTTGTATAACTTCAAGACAAGGGGGGCTGTAGGGGAGGCTTTGAAAGGTCAATACAAGCTTTGAAAGGTCAATACAGCACCTTTAAAGATGTTTGCAGGCAACTCCTCCTCTATTACAGACAGAATGGCAGAAATTGCACGCGCACTCTCCAAAAATACACAAAGCAGTAGATGGAAATGGGTACAGAGAGCAAGAAGGAAACTCAATGCTAAATTAAACATAATATCTAGACCATGCAAACATGGGTATAAAAACAAAATTCTCAGTTTCTTTCCTGATTAGACATGACATTGATTGTAACCAAACACCTATAAAAAATTAGATCAATTACAGTAAGCACGGAAGAATGGAGATGCCAAAACAACTGGATATTTAAAAAGATTCTTTTAAGAACATTGTATTATTCCACATTTTCTGTCTGAGCCAGGCTTTAAAGAGAAAATATGTATTACTTTCTGACTGGAGAACACACAGTACTTTACAAAACTTTGGCTTAATCTTTAGCTCCTCTAAATCACCATCGTTCCCCTCATAACAAGTGCTTGCAATGTCAACTGACACCAGCTGAAAATCCAGTCCTTTGGGTATAACTCCTCTGAGATTAGTTTTGCCTTCAGAGTTCAAAACCAAGCAGGTTACAATGCGGTGTTGATTTTTCCACAGAAAACACCAATTTGTGGTAAAAAATCCATTCACTTGAAAAATGTAAGATTTTGGCTAGAGCCTGGAAATACACATTTGGAAAATGTGCAGCAGTTTCTCTCTGGACTTCAATACCAATATTTTCTGTATCCACTCACTTCCCTGGACAGCAAATACCTTGTAGTTTTGCCTGCCTGAGAACATCACAAGACCACTTGGCACTGTGGCATTATGGGAGATGTAGTTTAACTGAAACATTTGGCCCAGACCAGGGAAGAGGGACTTGAGGTACCAAAGTTACAATTCCCACAGGGTTCTACTGTTCTTCATCCTTGGGAACATTTGTGGTCTTTAAATATTTCCTTTTACTGCAAATATTGAAATATGCCATGGAAAGCAAACACTTTTTGGAAGGATGAAAAGGTTCTTTTGCCAAGAATCTTAATATTCTATCAGAAAGCAGTTTGAGTGGAAACATTTCAACCAAGATCCACAGAGCCTTTATGAAGAAGATATTGTAGAGACTATTGCTGAGCTGATGGTGAGTATTGAGTCATCTTTCAAACAAATAACTGTGATAAAAGGCCTTGTGACAGAAGATGCCTCTACTTCAGATAACATCATTTTATCATAGTATCATAGGTTTGGGTTGGAAAGGACCTTTAAAGGTCATGTATGATTTCTTATATTGCAGATCAGAAGTTGAAAGCTGAAAAGAGGTTTGTTTCATTTTCACTTTCCTCAAGATTGGACACTTTTAAGATTCAGCTAGACAGGGTGCTGGGCCATCTTGTCCAGACCATGCTTTTGCCAAGAAAGGTTGGACCAGATGATTCTTGAAGTCCCTTCCAACTTGGGATTCTATGATTCTATGGTTTTCCTTCAGCCTTTCTAGAGTTATATCTGCAAAGGGAGATCTTCATTTCTGCGTGTGATTGGATATATTAATGATGAGCAAACATGGATATATTAATGATGAGTAAAATGATAGAAGATTGGATATATTAATGATGATCAAACATGGTCAAACTGTCCTTCCCTCTGGGATTGATTGTTAAATGAAGATGATGCAAACCGCTTGACTGGCAGCACTGCTGAAAATGCATAGCAGCTTCTGTGCCCTCCTTCATTCTGCTCAAACTTAGAATTGATTTCAGGTGTTTATCAGATTAAACTATATTAGACATCACAATTATGATTGAAGCAAGTGTATTGCTTTAGAAAAGAAAAATGCAGTAGGTCCTATATGCTTTGTGGAATTCCCTGTCGTTTCCTTAATATAAATAACTAGCAATTACAGAATATCACTGTGAAGCAACAGCATTTAAAAATCACCATTGTTATGTTTCCCTCAGTGTTCTCTCAAAGTGAACACTGTGCTGGTCACAAATTAAAATCTCTTTGGGAATATTACATATGCAAGGACCACAGTTTCCACCAACACCCAGAAAATGGTGTTTCCATCCTAATGGTACCCTCAGGGACTACTATTACGTGGTTCAGGTGAATAGAGGCCTAGCTGGGACATAGATCTTCTCACTTCTTGGTTTTCCATGTCCTCCAGGTGTTTTCCAGCCAAAACATCATGACAGGACATGATGCTTTGGCCATTAAGTCATCAAGAGGTCTTTCTCCTTAGAAAACTAAGATACACATGAATTCTACACAGGGCAGGGGGGATCTCTGTAAGCCAGGTTCAAATATGCCTATATTAATATTGACAGATGTTTGTCTCACTTTCTCATAAAGGCATCCAGTGATGGAAACCCCACATCCTTTCCAGGAAATGGATTCTAATATTTCCCACACTTCAGCAGCAGAAAGATCCCCTTGGTATATCATGAGAGCACAATATTCTCAAAGGGTCTGTGTCTGGAAGAGCTCTGTGAAGGAGGGTGTGTTTCTTGGATGCTTTCTCTGTCTAGGAGGTTCAGAAAGGAGTATTTTTATTACATCTTTTAAGTATTCCCTTGTTTCCAGTCCGTATAGGATTCCTGGATATGCAACCTATCTTCCACTTACCTGAAAATCCACTGACAAAACCAATAAGCACTCATTAATGTTCGCTTCTCATAACAGTCAACTAACTTGATTAAGGTTGACCACACTTCAGCCAGGCCCTCTCTGGTTGCTTTTTATTCTGGCAGCAATGCAGGGCTTGGTGAATCACAGCACAGAAAGCAGTCGATATGGATGGGCTGTATCATTCCAGAACTACTCAAAAGCTTGCTGAATAGAGATGGCCCACAGCCATGAAGTTATAAAACATAAGATTACTTCTTCCAGGAAATATCCTAAGACAGAACAAACTGATCAGTCAGCACTTTCACTATGATCTGAGGAAGAGCAGTTTGGTCTTTCCCAGTTTCCCTTTGACATTCACAGAGATTACAAAGAGCCGACAAGCTTCAGGATAAGGGATGAGGTCATGAACATCCTGTAAAGCCCTCTCTTGCAGTTGTATCAAAAACACTGACATGTAAATTGACTTCTTGGATATGTCCAGCACCTGTCCTCTGTAGGTTTCAGAACAAGCCACATGACCTCTGACCACCGGGGCTCTGGCAGCGACATCCCACTAATGCCCTGGTTGTCAGGATATGGTTCCCTCTGCCATGCCCAACTGGATTGTTGTCCTCTGACCTCTTATTTCCTGGATCAGAGGAGAAGACGTCAGATTTTTGGGTGGGGAAGGGAGTGAATGTTAAGCAAACCTAATCTACAGTATAAACCTTGCTCCATGGGTTCAAAGAGCAGGTCAGGGAGTGTTTGGGACACAGTGATAGCTTCAGGACAGACCCAGAGAGGACTGGTGTACTGCTTACAAAGGTAAAATACATCCTGGCCTTGGCAGTGTCTGCCACCATCAGATGATAGGAAATGGATTTTCTGCTGGTGCTTGTAACCCAAGCCTTTTCCATTTTTAATCCCTTGATGACAAACGTACTTCTAGATGTCCAAATTGTGCCTGTCAGCTCTATTCATTATAATTTTAAGGTGTGTCTGAACAGTGGGATCATTATTCCACTTTTACTTATTGCTGGGAAAGTTTTTCACTGTGGGACAAGGCAACTTTTGGTTCTCCCTTTCCGCATATATACACTACACATGCTGGTTACATTTAGGAGAGACTGGACACACAGCACACAAGTTCCCAATTCAAGGCCAGAAATTCAAACCCTCAATTTCTTATGCATTAAGTATGGGAAAAACCTAACTGGGATGTTTAGTGTGCCTAAGGGCTTTCTGCAAGGAAAGGTGAATTCATACTGGCAATGGAGTACAGAAGGGACTAATAGGACTCCCTGGAAATGAAAAAGGTATCTGGAATGATACAGGATTTTTTGTATTGTTCTGAGAGGCAGTCTGGGGTTTGTTCATGAGTAAATTAGAACATTGAAGAGGAAAGCATAATCATAAATAGGTGTAAATAGGTTCTAAGTTAATGTAGGCTCTAAGTTAAGAAGAGCTTCCTAATAGCAAGAGTGTGTTTCTGGAAGAACTGCATCTTATAGTAATGAGGGAACAATTTAAATTGGGAAAATATGGGTGGTGTTGGGTTGCATTAACCGAGGTCCGAGGATTTCCATTTTAATTCTGTGCTCCTCTCAGGAGAGCCTTCAGCTCACCTTCATATGACCACTTCAGATTGCAAGAAAAGTCATTATTGGATACAACTGATGAAATATAACAACAACCAAAAGACAGCACATAAATAAAACAGAAGGGTCCCACTAACTCAGACCATGAACCTCACTTGTCCTATGGTGCGTGTGAGGACTCTGCAGTGGTCCTCAACCACAGAGCTCCCTTGATTCCACCAGTGCTCCTGTGGACTAATTCAGCTTGCTGAAAGAAAACAATTAAGTGATTCAATCTGCTGAGAACTGTTAGGAAGATCAAGAATTGACAGAAGCAAGCATGATATACTTACTTGTGTTGTGGTTAGGATAAATGTTGGGAATGAAAAATAAAACAGAACTGTTCTTCATAATAAACTATGAAAGAAGAAAACACTTGGCCAAAGAACCTGTTATTTCCACATTGAGCCTCAAATAGATAAGTGGACATAAACATTTCATCCAAAAAATCAGTGAATTTTATGACTATGATATTTATATATTACTGTCAGTGGTGCAAAAAAAATTATGAACCAACAAATAAGAATTCAACATCTTGTCAAAAACAAAAACTCTTTTACCTGGAGTGGTTTAATACATATCTGATGTTAGAGCTTACAGAGTTTCTAAAACAAACAGGTTTTGCTTATTTTCTTTTAGGAATAACATAGATATAGTCAATCTTCTGGTTAAAGTAACTCAACATCCATCTGGCAATAATAACTCCCTGCAGGGGAAATCTAATGTAGCAAAGGCATAATAGCACTTTGCCTTTCTCTACTCTCCTTTGGGGACATGTTCTGATGTACCTCCAGTGAGGAGCATGCTTCATACAAGAAAGAGATATTCCCTCTGGACATGTTGGAACCCTCCAGCATGTCAGCCAGAGTTTATTTTCCAAGCCAACAGAACCCAACAAATTAACAAAGACACTAAGTGTTGACTGAGAGGGTTATCAGGCACTAGAACAGGCTGCCCAGGGCAATGGTGGAGTCCTCATCCCTAGAAGATTTTAAAAGATGTGTAGGTGTGGCAAGTAGGGACATGGTTTAGTGGTGGATTTGGCAGTTGGGCTCCATGATCTTAAAGATCCTTTCCAACATAAATGATTATCTGATTCTAAGTTTGTGTAAATATGTTTATAGCCATTAAATTCCCATGTGCTGCCTGGTTCTGGTTTCCTTGTATTTTTGATGCTGAATGCAAAAGGAATAGAAGACAAAAGTATCTATGAGAAGGAGTCCTTGTGATGGACTCTTCAATGTCTGAATAGTCTTTCCTGATTGGGATTCACTCACCTCAATTTCAGACATCTGACAGGTAGATGCCTAAACCACAGCCAGTCATCCCAGGCTCCTAGTTAAAATTATTGGAGAGAAGACACTTCCAGAGAGCAAATTGCTGAATTTATGGTGGCATTGCACTTATTTGTTTCCCTTCTTTATTTTAAAGGAGGTTTGGAGGAGGTGGCTCAGACTCATGTATCTCACTTTAAAACTCCTAAACTAGAGCAGATTAATCCCTGCCAGGAGGTGCATGCCCTGAATCTGGGGTCTCTGCTGCTCTATTTTAGCAACCTCCAAGTCTCCTGATTGCACCAGGCACATGGGCTTCATGGAGGAGAAAAGGGCTGTGGCACTGGTCTCACCATGAGAGGGTGTGAGGTGTGAATCCCTCACGTGATCCTGCTGTTGAGTGTGTTCATCTTTCAAAAGCACAGCTTTTTTCCTCCCAGAAGGCCTGGTTAAATAAAACTAACAGATTAAAAACCCCTGTATTTGGCCACTGTGATTTCTCTGACTACAACGGAATTTTAGAAAGCAGAAGGAAAAAGAAAAAAAAAAAAGAATGAGAGGGATCTGAGAAGAGAAGCTGCTTGTTTTTACTTCTCCTGAATTATGGCTCATTTCCTTTGAAGTTCTGCTGACTTTGTACTTCAGTGTGTGACAGTGAATTAATCTTTCTTCCCCTTGCCTGCTATAGAGGTGCACTTCACTCTTGCTTGTTTTCTTCACAAACCCACCCCAAACTCACCCACCACCTCTTTTCTGACTGGTCCTGCTTCATGTGAGAGTAGAAAGTAGTTTTAGCTTTTAGCCAAAAAGTGACTCTGGGATGGTTTGCATTAAAAAAAAATAAAAGGGGGGGGTGGGGGGAAAAAAGGTGTGTTCTTTGCTTTGTGGAAAACAGACCTTTGCAGAGTTTTCCAGGGAAGATAGTCAGGGGATGCTCTGCCATTTAATCTGACAGCTCTATAGGGAAAAACCCTGGAAAAAAATAGTCATAAACTGCTCAATGTTTTATAGGATTTTCGGTACAAAAAATGAAACAAAACCAAACAAAAAACCCACCAGCCTTGTGCTGGTTAATATTTCATCTGATATGACTTAAATTTACTTAAAAATCATGTCAGTTATACAAGCTCTTCTACAGAGAAGAGCTTATTTCTGAAGAGAAAAAATATATGACTGCTCCTGAAATTATATTTAATATCACCTCAACTCTGAATGTGTGATCTACAAGCAAATCATAAGCCAGTTCTGTCTGATGACCAGCATGCAGATGCCTAATACAGGGGACACTTCTTGAAGGATCTGACTTACCTCTGTGAGCCACTGAGAAGAATAATTGGATGTTTAGGAGGACACTTACAATAACTGCCAATGGATATTTTCACTATTTTTAGCTGTTAGGTTCTTGGTGGAAAAGGGAGGAAAAGGAAAGACAGATAGACCTGTGGAAAAGGCTTTAAACCATGCAAAGTCAACACCAGACTGAGCAGTAGAAGAACAGGCTCAGCCAGGGACACAGGACACATTTTAGTCATATATTACTTTCACTCTATTTTTTTCCTTATTGGTGCAAAGGTGTCAGTTTACTACAGCCGAATCCAAAGACCTTTTCAGATTCAGAGACAACCGTATTGAAGGAAGGTATTGAGCACAGATACAGTGATTGCTGAAACTAACACTCTTCTGTCCCACTTATTCCACCTTGCCAAAGAAAAGTCTGTATACGACACTTTAAATTAGTTTAAGGCCAAATTCTGAGGACTGAGGTGGATTCAGGGTTTTGGTTTTTTGGGTGTCTTTGAGTTTTTCCTGTTTGTTCTTCCAAGTCTTCAGAGTTGTTATGTTTCCCTGCTATGAAAAATACAGGGTACATGGGGAAAAAAATAAAAACAAGGAATAAAAGATGCTACTGAATTCTTTCTTCCAACAACATGCTTCTAGTGGGTGCTATAGTGCTCTTAGAACAGCTGTTGACCCTACTCAAGGATATCAAAGCAAATTCATGTTCTGAACATATCCATTTTATATGCGTAGTAATGAAAAGTAGACTCCATGTTTTGTGGGTATCATGTTTTTATCATGTTTGGTTTTTTACCAGCTGAAGAATCAAACCTGACTTCTTAAATAAAGCTATAGCATCTTTAGGGTTTAGCTCATGAAGGCTCTGATTGTGTTCCTGGTGTGAAGCTCATCCTTCAGCTCAGCATTTAAATAAATTCTGTGCTCAGGGAAGGGAAATTTGGGTAAGAGAAAACTAAATATGTAAATATAATCAGTTGGATCTAGCTAATATTTTTGTCCTTATACGTTGCTATCTCAAAGTTTTGAAACGCAACTGGTGGCATGGCCTTCCCATGTATAACATCTGCTCTCCAACTTTTGCCTGGCAGGATGGTCACAAAGGGATTAGTTCAGTTTCCAGTCCCAGACAAGACTTTTGCCTAGGTCCACCTCTTCTACCTCAAAAAGAGTTCTCGCCTTTGATTTTTTTCACTGTTGGTCAGAAAGGAGAAACGCCAGGTATCTCATGGGTAGAGTTGTCTGTCTGCTTCTAAGAGCAAAACTCCCATGAACTTAATGCAGAGATCTGATTTTGTCTGAGCTGCATGCCACCCATGCTGGTACTTACTGCAGAGCAGATGGTCACTTCTTAACTGAGACACTTTTAAATCAAGACACATTCTCAACAGGACTTGCCTCTATGTTCAAAGACATTTTTGGCCATTATTATTTGGGGGAATGGGAGGAATGTCTTTGGTAGCAGGAAAAGAGATTCCCCTAGTCAGAACTGGAAGATACTTGGTGCAGATAGGTTTCTCAGAAAGGTGGGTCCACAAGCCTTTTATAACCCATCTGACTCAGCAGCAACCCAGAGCTTCAGGTGTGAGGGGTGTCTTCATGTCCACCATAGTTTTCATTTTAGGATTGTAGTGAGAACTGAAGCAGTGTGTCTTACTAGAAGCATTGCTCATGAAAAGGGTGTTTGGGCGAAATATAATATCGTGGGAGGAGCAGGAGATCTGATTAAATGATCTAATTCCACTTAGGCCTTAAAATCTGAGGCACTTGCCTTGACTGCTTCCTTATGTCTTTGTAGCTCTCTATTAGGCTGAAGTTTCCACAAGAGAGTTATTTTCTGCTGCCCTAGGTGGTTTGATCAAAGATCTAGAAAGAAAATTAAAAAAACTTGTGTTAATTCTTGACTCTATTGCCTTCTATACTAATCTTATGCGAAGTATTTAATTTGGCTGTGTTTTGGTTCCTACTCTGATTACTGAATGAGGTAGTACTTTCTTTACTACTGAGACTAGGAGTTTCTCAGGACAGGGATGGCTTTTTGTGAATTGCAAATTTTGTACAGAACTTAGCATAATAAAATGCTAATCTTATGTGTAGAAGAGCTTCAACAAAAAATATAATTACAATGTGCAAACAGCTTCTTGGGAGGCTGCAATGTTAGACAGTTGGCTGCAGACATGTATCTTAAACTTGCCTCTTGGGATGGAAAATGGGTTGGAGAGTTCAACTTATGCTCATCTTGATTTACCATTGATTGATTCAGCAAAACTAAAGCATATGATAGGAAACTAATAATCATCTTCTAGGCTCAGGGCCTGCTTAAGTGTTTCTGAATGTGTTTATGATGGGAGTTTGCATGCTAGTAAGATTTATTAGGCCTGGCAGTCTCTGTGCATGTTTGTTACATGATTAATACAGTTAACAGTTCTGAATCAACAACCTCCAAATATTGTCTCAGGACTTGCCAAGGAAAATCTGCAACTCCAACCCATCCGGAGAACAGTAGCAGCTTTTATACTACTGTATTTCAGCATTAGTGAGTTGTCTTTCAGCGTTAATGATGGTGGTGTGGGGGGAAGAAGAACTGAAAGAGTTGTGGATTAAAAGAAAAAAAAGGCAAACTGTAGATAGGGATTTGGAAAGGTGTGTGGAGAAAAATGGATGAACAGCACTGAGCTTGACTGTCCCTGATTTAAAGTCCCAGTGATGCCAGTGAAATTTCTTGTGTTCTTCATAATTAACTGAGGCCAAATGGTGAGAAAAGTGCATCTAAACCACTTTACTCTATTTCTTTCTCTCTTTTTTTTATTTTCCTTTTTCTTTTTTTTTTTTTTCCCTTTTTCTTTTACCACCTATAGAAAATGTTGGCAAACCCCAGGCACTTTTTGCTTGATTAAGCTATGGAGCAGCCTTTCCTAACACTGCAAATTACCCTCCTCAAAGTAGCAAAGGTCTACCAAGGTTAGAAGAAGACTTGAAGAAGATTAGGAGTGATCCTTTTCTGTAACTGCTATACACAAGCAATAATACATTTCAAAATCATTCAAGGCCACAAGAAACTACTGACAATACAGTATTGGGAAGCAAAGTAAATATCTATTCACTTGTCTGTTTCCAAGAAACAGCAAAGGTTGAGACCATCCCATGTTTGTGAGATTATTCCATAGAATCATTTTTCAGCACTTTCATAGATTAATAATATTCAAAGCCAGGAAAGACCATTATGATGTGCTAAACTAACCTGACCTCCATCATTAACTGGACCATGGTATTTTACCTGATAGATTCTGTATATAATCTACAAATCTGCTGTTGAATTTTAATATACATTGCATGATCAGAGTTGAAAATAAAGATTAAGTCACAGCTCCAGGAAAACTCCTCCCACAATAAATTATCCTCACAGATTTCTTAACACCCTGAGCCTCCTGACTTCAAATTCTAGTATTATTGTCTCTGATGGATGCAAACACGTGGAGGCTTTCAGGAAGGTTTTATAGGAGCCTTCCAGTAGCTGAAGGGAATCCAGGAAAGCTGGAGAGGGACTTTTGACAAGGACATGGAGTGGTAGGATGAGAGGTAAAAGTTTTAAGGTGAAAGAGGGTAGATTTAGATTGATTAGGAAGAAATTCTTTGGTGTGAGGGTGGTGAGACACTGTCCCATGTTGCCCAGAGAAGCTGTGTCTGCCCCTTCCTGGCCATGTTGAAGGCCAGGTTGGATGGGTCTTGGAGCAACCTGGTCTAGTGGGAGGTGTCCGTGTCCATGTCAGGGTAGTTTGAAACTAGATGATCTTTAAGGTCCCTTCTGACTCAAACCATTCTATGATTCTAGGAAGGAATAAAAAATGCTTGCTATGAAGATTTTTATTCTATCTCAGGAACAAACAATTCTGATTCTGATTTTACCTCACTTGCTAGTAAATTAGGTCTTATAGTAGACACAATAAATAACCTTCACATAGATTTTGCAATTACATCACCACTACTAATAGAAAGCAACCTCAAGAGTTCACATTGAGGATGGACTATCAATTGGATCATAGAAGAGTGTCTTACCCATGAATGAATATATAAGTATATGTCATTTCCAGCCCATACGCAGAACCTGACTCTCTCTCAAGATCTGCAGCTCAATACAGCCTGTTCCACTCAACATCAAAACAACTGACCCATCTTCCTTTCAAGTATAACTCTCTGCTGACCTCCTCAAAAGGCAGCTTCTCAGGGCAGATATATTGATGGAAAACAGATCTGCTTGTTTGCACTATTATCACAACACAGCGGCTTGTCAGAAGTATTGTGTTCTTGGCTCCTTGTTCCAGGTCCAGGGTCTAAATTAGAGGATCTTGATCAGAAGCTGAAGGAATAAGACGGATGTCTATTGCACCAATCCATAACATCTCATTCTCTTTACTTGGTGGTATCTCTTTGTTTTTTCCTTGAGTTGTGCACTGTTCTTATCTGTACATTCAGCCTTTAAGCACCATCTTTTTCAGAGCACACAGGCAAGCCTCATGAAACATTTTTCTATCTATCTAACAGTCTTTGGTTAACTTCATTATAATTTTTCATAACAGAGTCAAGTAAGTTACCTATGTCTGAGAAGCTGATAGAAGAATATATAGAAGACTCTGCTTGTGCATTTTTCCTTATCTTTTTTCCTAGGTTCATCCCAGATTGAAGCCAAATAAGATCTGACAGCATGGAGAGCCAGAGAGTTTGGACATCAAAAAAATTGCAATAATCTCTAAACTGTTGAAACAGACCAAACAGCAGCAGCAAAGCTCTAAAGCTCAAGACAAATACACTAAGGACATGTAAAAGAAACAGATATTTTCCTGTTGGCTTTGAGAGAGAAAAAAAAAAAGTCAAAGACAAATCTTGGCTTTGAGCCCACATTGGACACAACCTGTCCAAGGCCACACAGTGAGCCAACAGCAGAGCCTTTGTTGCACCCTCTGGGTACCAGTTCTCTCCACTGAGTGATGCTCCCTCTCTCTGCCCACTGCATCCGTATAAATAACCCATTTCTAAAACCGCCATCCTAACACAGAGCTCAATAAAAAGGTCCAGGAAATGTTTCCACTGCTAAGCTAATCAGGAAGAAAAAATTTGGATGGGCAGACAGGACCTCGGCCGCAGGCAATCAGCTGACATTGGATGGTCAGCCTTGCTTCAGATTTCAGGATTATTGTCCCAATTCCTCTCTTCTGGTTTCTTGCAGCCAATCAGGATCCAGGCTTAGAGAGGTTTTTTTGGAGGGGGGTGGTGGTGGTGGGGTTGTACGAGACAAAATCTATTCCTGCCTGCAAGCTTTGTAAAGTGACACTGGCTTTTTATTTCTTTTGGCCACCACATCCAGCTGCACAGGGAGCAGCAAAGCCACATGAACTACATTTTAAAACCAAAACAGCACTTTTGCTTTTTTTTAAAAAATTATTTTTCCCTTTTGGAAATTATTTATAGGTATACTGAACACACCAGTTCATATCCCTACTGCAAAACAAACCATGCAACAAAAAGTAGCTCCATTCTCAGGTAGAAAGAGAAACCCAAGAGTCACAGCTACATCCCAACAGACCCCTCCTATCTGCAACGTCAAAGACAGGACATGCAGGGAGTCCCTGTCTGGTCATAGGATGCATCACAGACAGTGTGGAAATTTTAGAGCTTGGTAATCACCAGGTCTGCTGCTGCCAGCAGCCACACTGACAAGACTTGGGCATATTCATTACAGAGCAGTCCTGCCTTTATCAGCTGTAGGAAACACCACAAACCTGCTCAGGACCTGAATATTTGTTTATGTCAACATAAAATTAATAATTCATGAAACCTTCATCCTGTTTAAACACCACCACCACCACCTCGCCTCCCAATTAGGGATATTTATAATGTTGCAAATTAATCTGTGTGTCTGTCTATGTGACAAAATGTGTTGGATTTTTGGAACATTGGGGACTTTTCAAAATATTTGCCAGTAGGATGTTGTGGTTTGGATAAAGCATACCATGGTGACTCTAGAGACATGAGTTTGAGTTTCACTCTGGGCTCTGGCTGTTGCCTGCTCCATTCCTTCAGGTTAATTGAATGTAAATTCCTGAAGACCCAGACTAGATGTAGTGCCAGATATACAATCTTCCCAGTGCTGTTGGCCGTGGAAGGTGAAATGCCTTAATCACCCCTTAAAAGGGTTGTCTTTGGTATCCAAGCTGGAAAAAAAGGGGAGTTGCATCTAGTTCATTAAATAACAAAATAACAGGTCATTCTGTCATTTCCTGTCCTTAATTTCAGTCTTTTGAGATCAGGCTGAGATGACCATGCTGTCTCCCATGAATCATCTCATGGTGAACAATTCTGTGGTCCTGTCAGGTGACACTGTAAGATAAGTCTGTCCTACCATAACTGGAGCATAGGAGGTTCCATGTGAATATAAGGAGAAACTTTTTCACTGTGAGAGTGCCAGAGCACTGGAACAGGCTGCCCAGAGAGGTTGTGGAGTCTCCTTGGCTGGAGACATTCAAACCCCACCTGGATGCGTTCCTGTGTGATGGACTCTAGGTGACCCTGCTCTGGCAGGGGGGTTGGACTAGATGATCCTTTGAGGTCCCTTCCAACCCTAGAATTCTGTGATTCTGTGATTCTGTGACTGATTCAAACCAGAAAGCCGGGTCTACAGCTGATGGATGTAGATGTGAATGCAGGGCAGGACAATCATTTTCTGTTAGAAAGCTTGTCGAGTGGTTTTGCTGATAGAAAGTAAGTACGTTGGCAAACAAGAAACAAAATGATTTCTGGAGAAAAATTTTGTCAATATATTATTTTTTTTAAAACATTTTTTGCTTTTTTTTTGTGCTTGGAAATTTTTGGATTTACAATATTGTTTCTGCTGTCTCTATCATGTTATTGATATTGTCAGGTACCCAGCAAAGCCCATTAGTTGTCTGTAGAGCAGTTAGGAAAATAATCTATTAAGCCCTTACGCAGGAAAAAACAAGAAAGAAAACAATGCCAGCAAAACAAAAGAAAACAAAACTTTATTTCTTTATTTTTTAAATTTGTGTCATGCATTCCTGTCCATCCCAATATCTGCTCTGGCATCTGGTACAATTCCACATGTGTTCCTGCCTGCAAGGGATGCAGGCAGAGCCAGTGTAATGTGCTGTCAGTGTGACTTTTACATCAGACCAGGGCCCTCCTGTGTCCTAAACTTCAGAAAACAAACTGCTGTTGGGTCAGGCTGGCCTGACAGTTTCCATTATGTTGGCTAATAAAAATGAAGGACGAGTTTCATCACAGGGTAAAAATTAAAAGAAAACCTGGACATGAAAGGACTCTTCTACCCATTTTCATCTCTGCAGGGGGGCTTTCAGAGGGATGTTGCATTGATTTACACACTGTCCTGAGTGTCCTTTCTGTTCTTACATTTATGACTTCCTAAAAACTTTGGTGAAAGAACCACAGCAGGTGTTGTAGGGCAATTAATTTTATTTTCCTCAACTGGAAAATTCAGCAATTAACAAAATCTGTCTTTTTTGGTAAAAATCAGGTCCACAGGGATCATTGCAGACCTTTGCCTGCTTTCCAGACAGAACCTCCACTGGATTCCATGGTTTGAAGGGATGAACTGATGTTGAAGATTCAGAAATGTGTTGACTAATTACATATTTTTTTTTAATTTATTAGCTATTTCACTTTTAATCAAAGCCTACAGAGGCCACATGAACTTTCTTGTGTTTACTAAAGTGTATTTCTAGCAATAGAGGTGCTGGAGTTCACTGCCTGGGGATGGTACGTGGTGCCCAATGCTGGGAATTTCTGGCAAGCATATTTGTAAATCTGACAAGAAATACACAAATATAGGTGATATCATGTCAGAGAAGGGTCTTCTTGAGGTCCCTTCCAGACTTGCATTTACAGTATTTGTATGTGTTCAGAAATGGCTTAAAATCTCTTTTATAGTAGGTACCATTACAAAAGGTGTGTTCACTACCAATGGGGATGTAGCTTTGCAATATTTTTACATGCAGCCTATAAACCTAACAGAATAATAGAAGTTGGCTTTTTTATTACTTTTATTTGTCTGCAATCCGTAGCCCTGTCCCATGGAATCTCTTTTCCCCATGGTAAAGAAATTTGTCTCTGATAGGTGTTTTCTTAACTGAAATCAAGTAATATTGGATCAAAACCATGTCCACCACTCACCTCCGTGTCTTTCTGTCCTTTTGTCTTTCTGCCTGTTTTTCCCTCAGAGACCACCCCACAACCTAACATGTGTCACCACTGGGAAATTACCCCTCTCCTCTCTGATGTCTCAACTTAATTTTCTCCTGTTTATCTTCTTCTTAGTATGTATATGCCCTTTTCATATTTATTCAGTTCAGAAGAAAGGTAGCCAAAGCCTGTGCATTTACCATCATGGTAATTTTCTAACTGTTTCCTATATGTTCTTTGGAGTGTTGTATAAAATATTTTTTTTCTTGATTTATTTTGCCTATTCATAAAATGAGATTTTCATCTATGCTTCAACATGGCTACAAAATGACCTAGACTATGCCAAATCTAAGACTACCAGGTGAAAAAAATTAAATTTCACTTTGTAAAACATACTAACACAATAGCTAAATATAAATTAGATGGGTTATGTCACTAAAACTATCTTTCAAAGACAGAAAAAAATTCTGCAACAGTTATAATAGAATTTTATACAGACAATTAGTTAACAAAGTTAGAATTATTTAAAAGAAATGCAGACTTTAAAGCTGGTTAATTACTTTGGGTTTTTAAACACTGGCAAAGATCCATTCAAGGTGCTTCTTTCACCTGCACTTTTCACTGAGCTTGTGACTAACCTATCCCATTTTTGCAGTGTTAAAACTCATTAGAAATTTATAAAGTAGGCTATGATTTAGCAGGAAAATATTCTGAGACCATCACTGTGAGTTTTTATTGACCAGCTGAAGTTTAGAAGTGGTGACACTTAAGAAGTTGAACATTTAGCTCAAAAAAGATCACTTTTGAATGAAGAGTTTAAATCAGAGAAAGCCCAAATTCAGTTTTGGAAGAACAGTTTCAAATTATTTTCACTTAAATTTAAGTGCTCCTCCCTTTCTTCACTGTTAGAGGAACCTGGAGAAGTAGGTTGAACTCCAATTCTCTGTCATCTGTTATTAGGTGGGCCCTATGATGCCAAACTATGGCTGAAGTAGAAGTTTTTTCAGCTTCAGAGATCTGTTGACACCTAAAAGTTTGCATATAATTTGGATATATGTTTGAAACACAATTGAAAGTTCAGAAAATTTTATCCAGAACAAAACCTCACTCGAGAGCCCACTTTATACAAACCCTCATTCTGAATTTGAAAAGTAGAGTTTAGGCTTTGGAGACCTCACAGTAATCTGCAGTTTCAGCTTGGAACTATATTGTTACAAAAGTGCTATGGGAATTACCAGCTAAATTACTTTAGACCTCCTTGTGGCTTAAAATTTGTTCATTCAAGTGGATTTTTTAAAGTGTATTTCCCCCTGTGCTTTAAATGCTCTGGACTCTCATAGTCTGTGACCTGTAAGTCTCGCATTAGATAGCTCATATGGAACAGTTGCTCTTTTAATGATTACAGCACAGTTGACATAATCTTTGGGAAATGCCCTGGTAGTGTTTGGGATACTTAAATCCATCATCACCATTCTTCAGTTAACTCACATGTTGTAGCTCTAGTAGTTGGAGTAAAACCAAAAGGAAGTGAGCTGTACAGATGTTGTCTCATCAGTAGGTGACTTGCTCATCTATGTTCAAACAGAAGGGATTCTTACTGAGCTCCATCCTGCTCATATTAAAACACAAGGCTGATACACCCTGACACCAGTTTTGTCACTGTGGGAGGTTTCTCAGAGACCATCATGCACAAGACACTGCTCTCTTTCTCCCATAGCTAATGGTGGGTTTAGCTGTCAACAATGAAAGCCCTGGAAAGAAGGTTATTCTGGCCACAGGGAGGATCATCTTTTCTAGTGACTGCAAAAGCACTCTTGGTAACTAGGCCAGCTGGAGATGTCCATCCTGGAGTTGTCTAAATCTAGCTGCAGTAAATTCTACCATCATGTTTCTTGTTCTCATTAACTATAGGCTTTCCACCTATTCTAGGTGAGAACCTGGATGATGCTATAGGAAAAAGTAATCTTTGTCATTCCTTCAAAGTTGAGAACCTGAATACTAGAGGTAGTATTAAGTATAGCTGCTTGATGGAAAAAACAAAAACAAACAAAAAAAAACAAACAAAAAAAAGAGAAAAAACAAAAACTAAAAACCAAATTAATCAATTAATTGTTGTCTTCAGAGAGTCCTGTGTATCTGCCTCAAGAGGGCCAAGTTGCTGAGTCTAAACATAGCAATTTTCCATCCTTCCATATATATCCTTAAAACCATAAGCAGTCATAAAAAAAAATATCATTACTTTTTTGGGTGGTGATCATGCCTGTAAGAGGAAAAAACCTGATTCTCATTCATTTCCCAGACAATAATGGTCTTCTTGTGAAAAAAAAATTAGCCTCTGGAGTATTCTAATAGCTCTGTACTACTTAGTATGGGAAAAATATCAGAATATTGATTCCTAATTAAAGCTGCTCTACAATCTTCCAGTCTGAAATGGGAGGTTGCTCTGGCTCCTTCTTCCAGGATTGCACTGACATTGAGACAATTCTCTGTTTTAGCCTGTTCCTCAGTACATGGAAATATGTGTTCATTCATCTTTTTTTACTTTACTTCTTTATGGTTGAGGTCTATATTGCTACACACCCTTTTATATCATCTAAAGTATATATTTATTCTACACACACATATTTTTTGGAAATTCAATGTCTTATTTCTGAACAATAGAGTTAGGAATTTATATAAATAGCCCAATATAAGAAAGGAAAAAATCAATTATAAGATTAATATTACTCTTCTTTCTTAGTGAGGAAAAAAATATTCAGTTCTTATCTGTAAATGCTATTGCTGACAATTTACCTTTTGGAATGTAACCACTGAAAAAGTTATTAAGAGTTGGAGCGAAGGGGGCAGTCTAACTAACCTTTTTATTACTTTTATTTAGTTCTTAATGTAAGGTTTGGCTAGGAAATGTTCACAAAGATCTACTCGTACCTCACTTCTTACATACTTGTGTCTCCATTCAAAATTAAACAAGATTCTTCTAATGGCTGTAAAATGTTCAATTCTCATCCACGCTCTGGACTTCATGAGGTTTATTTGACTCTTCTATAAACCATAGGAAATGACCTATTTATTACTGTGATCTTATTGGCAGGGTGTCTGGGTGAAGGTAGAAGGACGTGAAACCAGGGTGATATTCCAGATCTGTAGTAGTTTTCAATGCAACAATCAATCAGATACCAGTTTTCTAAAGAGACTGGTGTAAATACTTTCCCTATTTAAATCTTCCAGCAAAAGAAAAAGAGATTCTCTCTTAAACTCAGGAATTCAGCTCAGGTGTTTGAGTAAGTGTGGTTATCCAAGGTCTTCTATGAATTTCTCTTCTATGGACCTCTAAAAGTGGCTGAAACCTTTGGGTTGTGAGGAGTCTGGGTCACTACCAGTAGAAACTACATCAAAGCAGCACTTCCAATAAAGCTGTGATGGGCATATTCAGCTGTGGTGGAAAACAAATCCTGTGGGGATTTATGGTGGAAATGATGGAAATTTCCATGGTGCTTGCAAGGTACATCTAAGATTGTGTTGCCTCAGTGCATGGTACTGTAGGAACATACAATGAGAAGCAGTCTGAGCTCTGCAAAGATACAGTGGAAATACAGTGGAAAAGCAAAAGGCAGGAATCAAGAGTTACCCAAGGTCACACAGCAAAGCAACAGAAGAGCAAAGAAATGGGGCTTACACGAGTGAAATCCCAGTTTACTGCCATATCCATTAGCCTAGATTGATTTCCCTTCTGGTTTAGAAATTAAAATTGTCTTGAGTATTTATCCTTCTCCCGAGTCATCCATTCACCAACCACTTCTTCTTTGAACCATTCTCTTCCTCCTTCTCCATCCAACCACATTCCCTTTCAAGTCCCCTGAGAAAGGTTCCTGAACATTAATGGAAAAACTGTTCTGCAGCAAGTGGATTCAATCCAGCTTGTCAATGGCACCCAAAAGTGTATTTTGGGGTGTAATTATAAGTGATACACTCCACAGAGAGCTAATTTATTCTGAAATGAGTATGGAAGACACGTTAAGCAAGATGTTTTCTCTTTTTTTTTTTTCTTTCACCTGACACCACAGCATCAGGACATAAAGCTGCAGTTCAACTGAAAATAATGAAGTGAGATGTTCCATAAAGTTATTTCCAGCTGATGGACTACATGCTACATAAATATACAGAGGACTCCCAGAGGAAACCAGCAGGTCACTCAGGCTTGCATCAGTTTCAGTCCAGCAGTGTATGGGAGATCCATACATCTCTTGTAAGGGGAGCAAGTTCCATGCAAAACATGCACATGTTTAACTTTTCTATATATATTTCTTTTGTATTTTTTGCTTGATACCAGGATAACACCTACTGCTAAGTTCAAGCAAGCATCAGCTGAGGCAATTACTTTAGTCCATGAGGATTCAGTTGTGGGGTCACATAAGAGCATGTGAGAGCAAATGTTAAACAAGAGACTCTTGTGAACTTGCCTAAGCAGATTTTTCATGGAGAAGGTTAAAAGCAGAAGTGCCAGCAGAGCTTTTGTGGAAAATGGACAAATTCAGGACATTTTGCATCAGACTGAGAAAGGTCAGTGTTTCTGGCAGTCAGTGAGGCTGGTGCTCCGATTCAACTCAAACAGAACCATTTCTTCCTCAGGCTCCCCACCGACAATATCAGAGGAGTTTGGATTTGAATGAGGAAAGTGTCTCAGTAAAAACAAGACCTAGCCATCCACTTTTGAACTAAACCTGAACCTAAACTGGACTTGGATTTGAATCTGGAGAAAGCTGAATTTCTCCTTCCCTTCCCTTCCCTTCCCTTCCCTTCCCTTCCCTTCCCTTCCCTT
>VZRW01003232.1:326432-401742 GCA_013398125.1 Aegotheles bennettii | reverse complement strand
CCTTCCCAAACCTTCCCTTCCCTTCCCTTCCCAAACCTTCCCTTCCCTTCCCTTCCCAAACCTTCCCTTCCCAAACCTTCCCTTCCCAAACCTTCCCTTCCCTTCCTTTTCCTGGAAAAAGAAATCAGTACCTCTCTCAATTACAGATTTTCAATGTCTAGAAAATATCCTACGAGCTCAGTCATAATGGTGACAGAAGATCAGGTGTTTGGGTACCTGCTCAAGTTAAAATTCATATTTATAAAGCTTATTCAGTTGTATTTGAACTAACAGTGGTGTCTTTCTTCTGGTTTTAAAACTACCTACCATGTTATTTACTACAAACACAATACCTATGCCTCAAAGCCAGAATGGCTTCTTGGTCTATTGATAGCAGGACTTGCCATGGGCATGTAGACTTAGTGAAAAGAGAATTTTTTTAATTATACCAGGAGTCACTGCTACACCCAAACCCTCACAGTTTATGCAATGAGCAACTTGTGCTCTGACTCGCCTCGCTGATCCCTCCTCCTGGATCAGCAGCAGCAGCTGGGTTTCTGCTGAAGGGTGATGGTCTTTCTCCAGTCCCACCTCACTTACTGCTCCCTCCATTTGTTTTTCCACTGAGAACAAATTAAAGTGAAAGTGTTTGTGAAAGAACATTACGGTTTAGAGGCCTGAGAATACCTTAAGGGTGACCTCAGTCCGTGCTTGCTGTGCTGCACACGGTGATGTCCCTTTGGCAGGAGGGAAAACTCTAAGCTGAAATCCTGACCCCTTCGATGTCAGTGACATTGACACCATTAGCATCTGCAAAAGTAGAATTTTCCCTATTAATTACATAAGTATCAAATTCAAGAAACATTTCCTTTCACTAACATATCCATTTAGAAGCCCAGGATGGTGTCTTGCTCTGAAAAAGGCAGCAGCAGGAACATTAAAGCCTCTCTTGACTGCAGATAGTGGAAGATGTTTCATCAAGGACAGTCTTCTCCCTTTTTCACTCTATATTGTGAGGTACCTTGAATTTCCTTTGATCTTTCAAGAAAGGGGCAGTTAAGATACATGCTACTCACTTCTAACAACAAGCACTAGAAACCAGGAACATCTACTTCACATAAAGACACAAATATATCTGCAGATTCAGTATCTGTGGCACAGCCCAGCTTTGACCTTGGCCTGTTCAGAGTAGGAGAGGGTACAGCACCATTCATTGGTGTTCAAAGAGCAAGCAAAACCCTGTGGGAGGAGGAATTGAAGGGAAAACAAACAAAACCCAAGAAAAGGACAAGACGTGATCTCATGACATGCATTTTCTCTTGAACCACCTGGGAGATTTCTCCAGAAGCAGATTTTGTTCCAGTCAAACAGCACCACAGCTGCTTCTTTTGGCTGAAAAAGCCAGGGCCTGCCCTTGACAAGTAACATTCATGAACATCATCCAAAACAAAGGATTTAAAAATAGGAAAGCTGACCTTTTTGTCCTGTGTGACAGCTCTGTGATTGGAGAACCACATGTAAAAAGGATTGAGGACTGATTCTGAGACTAAGGGCTTACCAGCATGTGGTCTTGAACGTGGTGTACAGCTCTGCAAGCCAACACTGAATGAGATAAATGTGGACCTAGAGGCAAAGATGTTGCTTTAACCTGAGACTTTGCCCAAGTTAATTGTCCTCTTGGGAAAAAAAAAAAAAAAGAAAAAATTCTAATTATTCTTCATAAGACAAATGTGCAACTTCTGTGATCTGAACTAGTACCTTAGCATGGTGCTCTGCTCTGCTGGGTAGAATATTGAATTTTCTCATCATCTGGGGCATGCATCACAGCTTTGTTGTTGCATTGTACAGTACAGGCTGCATCTCATCCTGCCTCTGCCCAGGGAGAACACAAACATCCCCAGAGCCTCGGAAAAGGGATGGTTCAAATTGCTTCACTGTGATCAACTGTGAAGGAGAAAAATTCCCCCAGAAAGGTGCAGTCCTTCTGGAAGTCACCTAGGACATGAGGCCCAGGCTTTGGGAAATGGAAACATCCCAAAGCCTTGCCTGAAATGCCAAGTGGAAGCTGGGAGATATTTCTTATAACTGAGGAGGAATAAACACCTCCCTTGCTGCAGAGCCACACAGACACTGAGAAAAGTGCTGCAATCAAAGTCACAAGAAGTCAAGTAGGTGAAGTCCATTAATTCAGCGTGAGCTGGATTGGTGAAACCCCTGTACTGAATGAGTCATGAGGGACTGAATCACACTGAAGTTGATGATGCTGAGCAGCTCATGCAACTCTTCCACAATCCAGGGTTGCAGTTTTAATCTGATGAGAAGCCACGTCTGATTTTGGTGGATGGACAGCCTGTGTGAGTCTTTCTAGGCTGAAGCTGTACCTTCAGTGGACAGACATAACATCTGAAGCATACTTGAATGCACCCAGTCAGATCAATGTCTCTCATAGTTTGACAAAGCTCCACTGAAGTTAACACAGCTCCCCTGGGTTTACCCCATCTGAAGATCTGGCTCAGACCACTTAGTTCTTCCTACTTTCAATGTAACTATGTGTTATGCTTCATGAAAAAGGTGAACAGTGGCTTCTGGCCAGAACATACCAACCCTTTGGAGTTCATCATATGAAAATAAACAAGCAATACCCAGATGAGTATGTTATATGTATAAATCTCTCTCTCTCTTTTTATATATATATACACATTTATTTGCACTGTTCCCTGTCCTGGCTGGGGCCTGTTTTGGAAAGGAGACAGCAGTGAAGTTATTAAGGATCTCCACTCATGTTAAAATACCTCTTTAGTACAACAAAACACACTATTGTTGAACTGGGAAAAGATATTCCATAAATCTCCCAAAGTCAAACACCATGACGGGAATATGGAAAAATACATCTATATATTAACTGGTCTTTTAACAGCATTATTTGACCCTTAGAAAAAACAAACAGAGGAAAGAAAAACGTTACAAGCCCAGAAAAAAATTCTCTGACTCTTATCAAAAGCACATTTGAAGAGAGGCCTCGGAGGCATCTATTGTTTAATGGGCTATGCTTAATTTATTGATGATTATGTAGCAAAAAAAAAAATTAATGAAATCATTCCAAGGCCATGAGAGGTGCAGGCCTTCAGTTTATTAGACCTTGGAATCAGGGCATATCTTTCTTTTTTTTCCTTCCTTCATTCAAAGAGCCCTGTTTGACCAACAGTGTGAAACAGTTTGATGGGCAAGTCCCTCGGTGCCGAGCTATACCTCACTCCTTTTCCATAAGTCACTGGCCACACGAGAGCAGGCCTGCAGTTTGAGTTTACACAGCTGTATGCTGGAGCACAGAGTTCACTGCATTTATTTTAGACTTCTTTTAACAACGGCAACAAAACCATGTCCCTCCTTGCCCTCCCCATACGCAGAGCCATGCGTACTGCCAGCTCTACAGCTGCTTGTTTGCACGCGTAGAGATGCAGACTCATACATGTCTGCAGCCTCATTTCATTCACAGACTTCATAGAGCCACCTTTTATTAGGCAAAGGAAAGGGAAAAAATGTCTGAGACAACAGTAGAGGTGAAGGGTACAAAAATTTTTAGAACAAGTCAATGACAGTGAGGTGATGGTCATTTACATTTGTCACTTGTGATGGCACTTCATCTATATCTCATGTTGAGTCAAACAACAGGAGTCCTTAGGTCTCAGGTGGGAAGACAGCTGGACATGAACATGGTGCAGACAAACTCAGGCTGAAATAGAATTATAGAATCATAGAATCATTATGGTTGGAAGGGACCTCCAGGGTCATCAAGTCCAACCTTTATCCCATCATATTCCCAACCATCAGACCATTAGACCATGGCCTCAAGTGCCTCATCAACCCGTTTTTTGAACACCCCCAGGGACGGTGACTCCACCACCTCCCTGGGCAGCCCATTCCAGTGCCCAACCACCCTCTCAGTAAAGAACTTCTTCCTAATATCCAACCTAAACTTCCCCTGACGGAACTTGAGGCCATTTCCTCTTGTCTTGTCATCAGCAATCCGGGAGAAGAGGCATAGAAGTTAGCAGGCAAGGAAGAAACCATGGAATGGCTTCCCAGTTGAAAGTCATTGATCACCTGAGTATGTTTTACCAACAATAGATATTTAGAAGTGCAAAGCCATGTTATCACAAAACGTCTTGATGGGCTGGCTGACTGTAAAATTTAACACCAGGATTTCTGAAAGAGAGCAACATGTATCTATAGTTTTTTAACTAGGAAGGGAAACCAATTAATGTAATTTCAGACATCTAAAAGCTGGCTGATTATGCAAATAATTTCTAGAAGCAAGTCAATGGAGAAGGACAGGCACCACAAGAAGTGAAAAATCCTACTCCTTGACTATACAAGGTTTTCTGACAATCCTTTTGAGGCAATAAATTCAGGCATTTTGGAAAATGACTTTCATAGTATTCATAATATTTACAAACTAAACTCAGCTACTATGAATATTCCTTCAATTAGAACATATCCCTGGAACTTGAGACATTTACAAAATTATAATAGCGAGTGTACATTTACCAATCTTGCCTCTTTACTGGTCTCCAGTGGCATCCTATCTCATGTGTACATCAAAGGTCTTTTACAGTGTGGCATTACTCTTTGCTGGGCCCCTAAACAACCCACTCAGCATATGACAATAATAGAACCTGGACCTCTGCCAAGCACAATAATGGTATTTCCTGGAGTATTCACAGAGTTTCCAGTTCTTCAGACAGGGTGTAGCATGGTGAACCTAAACATCATGGTATTTAAATACCCAGCTACAAATATTCACAAGTGACTCACGGTCCTGGGAGCTCCCTATTTTGCTAAGGTGACCCAAAATACTTTTGCTTAATGAGGCTTTATTGTCAGCAAATCTGAGATACTAATTTTCTTATAATCAGACCTTTAATGATTTCTTTGTTTATAAGTACCAACAATAGATAAATCAAAGAGGACTGTTATTGAAAAACCTGACAGTAGTTTTACAGGTTAATTTAGTCCTGAAACTCTGGCTGTTTTGGACTGGATGCCTTTGAAAATGTCTGCCCTTGGAAATAAACAAATCTATGCCTAGCTGGTGCTTGTCTTATGGTGCAACAAACCACCAAGGGTAGTGTCCAAAGAAATATTATTATTAACATTATTAATTAATATTATTAATATTACTAAATTAACTAATAATATTATCTTTTTATTCAGAGAAGATGCTGATAGGGAATAGATAATAATCAGTCTATTGCTAATACCCTTTAATAGCTGCTGTCCTCGAGACCTCTAGTTTGGTCATTTTTAAGTGAAAATATCTGGGAGGTTCAGAAGGTATTAGACAGATTTGCAGTGCCAATTTACATCTTGTTTGTATGTGAAAGTGGAATATGCTGTAGTCATGAAGGTATTTGCCTGCTGTTGTGTTTGTTAAATAAGAGCCATACTAACATATACTAGCATATTAGCATACGTATACTAGCATACTAGCAGTATCATCTCAGGTACTGGCACCAAAGCTGTACTGTGAGTAAATAAACACACAGACACTATACAACACAGAGAAAATATTAGTTGATAGCCTTAAGAGATTATTTTAGTGCTTTGGCTCACAGTAGTTACACTGCCACCACCCAGAAACTGCAAACTGTTTCCTATTTTCTTTATGATAGCGTGGTGAAGAATTATGGAGGTCAGCCCCTACTCAATATTCATTCCACCACATGGATAATGAGACCTGATATCACCCTCTGCCCTCCTGTAAATGTATATGCAACACATGACTGGGTCCTGCAGGAGCAATTCCCTTCCTCCTGCTTATCACCACACTCACAGCAAATCAAGATGATTTGCAAGTGTTGTCAGATGGCTGAGTAAACTCTCAGAAACACGTTCTCTGTCATAGTGACCAAGAGCTGTGATATTTCTTTATGGTAGCTTGCATTTGTTGTATAGTACCATCTGGCGTATAATGATATCAGGATATTGTAAAAAAGGTTCTGAAAAAACATAGTCAAGAAAGGAAATTAATATAATTTCTCACATCCTTGTTTTTCAGGAGAATAAGAAAACCTGTTTTATACAAGAAAGGGTGGAAGACCTATTGGAAATGGGAAGTTGACTGTAACAGAAGTGGAAACGGCTGATCAAAGACCCACAGTGCCACTTATTTTATCTGGGGGAGTTGTATTTGTGAAGTGAAATACCAAAGCGATAGACGTTTCCATAGAGGAAGGATTTAACATAGCAAACTGACTTCACAAGAATAGGACTGAAGTACCCAACCAAATCCCCACAGATGACAAGATGCATCTCCTTTCCAGGACTGTTTGACTCTATAGGTGTCCACATATGTCAGCCACCTCCCTGCTTTGACTGGAAGCACTTGTCCTGGGCAATGGGCAGATATTCCCTCCTAATATGTATGCCTAATAATGGCCTGCAGGCAAATCATGTTTTAATTTCCCAGTGGTTGCAAATCAGCAGAACCCTGGCCTTTGACTGCGTAAGTACTTTAATTGCCATAACCACTTAGCATTCCTTTTTTTTTTTACCTTATTCTTCTGTCTTGAGCTGCCCTTGTTTTTTCCTGTCCAGCACTCAGAGCCTTCCTTTCCCAACAAAGGGTACTTTTCTGACTCCTGTTTCCTTGAGGGACACCATCCTACCGGCATCTCCAACTCAATTTTCAGTGGAAAGCTCTGTTGTATGGGTATGTCAAGGACAGGGATATTAAAATAATAGCAATAATACAGAAGACTGTAAAATCTAAAGCCAAAATCCTGATGTGGTTCAGTGTGGTTTTGCTGAGGCTGCTGAGGCTCGAATTGTACTACTAAACAAGATGTGCCATCTCACCCTATCCCATTTTCCCATTTCAAATAGAAGATTCAAGATTCAACCCATCTAATAAATAACATCTTATGTAAAGTCTTGGAAAAGTCTGTGTATGTATGGGAGAAAGAGTAAATGCCCTCCAGATTTGCTAACGTGTAATTTATAGAATCATAGAATCATTATGGTTGGAAGGGACCTCCAGGGTCACCAAGTCCAACCTTTATACCATCATATTCCTAACCATTGGACCATTAGACCCTGGCCTCAAGTGCCTCATTTCAGAAAATGTTCAATCTTTACAGATACTTAGATGGTGCTCACCTTTGCTTTTCTTTCAGACACCAGCCTGATTTGACAAAACTAAGGTACCCTTACAACTGGTTTCAAATGGGCCAGCTACCTTTGATATTTGGTGAAATTGGTTCATGCCAAGGAATACACTTTTTCAGTATCTAGCAGTTTGACCACAGAGATGCAAGGCTTCCATGTTGTTTATCAGGAAGACTTTGTTCAAGGGGATTTAGATATTTTTAATATTTTTAATTATTTTTCCCTTCCAGAGAAGAAACCACAGTGTAAATCCTGACTGTACATCACATTATGCTAAAGAATATGGTTCCCATTATCAGAGAGCACTGCTTATTATTACACTGAGCTTTGCAGTTTCTTTTCTTTTTTTACATCAAATGATTATACATCAAATATTTTTCACACCAGGCAGGGCTGACAGTTTTATACCCTCAGGAAATCTTCTTTCTTTCTGTTTTATTCTCCTTTTAAAATTTTTTAATATATTTTTTCTAAAATTGATTTCAGTAGACATTACTGTTTCATAACATAGGGAACTCTTTTATTTCAGCCAGTTTATACACTTAAAAATTATTATCTAGCAGGCCAGTAAGTGTCAGAGAATAAGGGACAAAGCAAAGAAATGCCATGAAAGAGGAATGGAAAAGGGATGTTCAAGTATTAAAGCTCAGATTTGCAAGGATATTCTCATGTTGATGGATACTCATCATGAATCTGGGGTAATGTCCTCACATGGCATATCAGGTATGCATTAGTATAGTAAAATTGTAGAAATTACCAAGAGAGTAATTAATTCCACGTAAAAACTTTTTTTCCCAACTTTTAGTCCAATTTAATATTTAATAAACAACAACAACAATAAAATACAGGTGAGATTTTCAAAGTAACCTTTTGATCCAAGGAAAAGGTGGCCTAAGGCAGTTAATATTGAGTTCAACTCTACACCAGGATAACAATTGCATGTGTGAAGCTACAATATGTTGTCTCATCATGACCTTGCAGGTCCACAGAGACACTTGTTATGTTACTTCTCAGAGATTATTGGTTCACTAATGTCAATCAATGTCATGACTCATAGATGTGTTGATATGACATACTTGTTACATCATTTTATTAACCACAGTCTGTTTTCTTCTGCTTAGTTTTTCCTTTTCATCTATTATCTCCTCAAAAGAATGAATAAATTGTTGAAAACAGAGTGCTCTCCAGGAACAGGGGTTTTTTTTCACATGGCAGGAGCTGTGTGCCCACCTCAGGAGCTATGATGGTCTTGACCTGTGGCATAGTTACCTCTTTATTCTCAATCTCATTTTCAGATTAATTTATTCTATTCACATGCTTGTCCCATTACCAGTGAAATCAGTACTAAACCCAGATGGACAGGAAAAAGTCCTCAATCACAAAGTTTGAAAAGTTGTATCATGACTACTCTAGGACTTAAAGAAGGAGTAAAACACGAAGTCACAAATCAGGAGGGATTTGAGAACAAGTCATGAATAATTGCTTGTATGCATACCAAAGCAAAGTAATAAATGGAAAAAAATGCACCCAGTGGCTAAGAGTGGCAGCAAAAGCTGTTCTTCAGCAAATCAAGAATTCAAATGAAATAAGCCATGCATAGTAGGTTGAAAAGAAGGAGGGATAGGTAGAAAAGAGGGGAAGGTTTGGTAAGGTAAGGTTTGGGAAGGTTTGGGAAGAGAAGGTTTGGGAAGGGAAGGGAAGGATAGGGAAGGGAAAAGGATATAGTTTGTAAATTACGTGCATGGATTTGTATCAGGAGGGAGTATTATCATCCTCCAGTGTGACCTTCCTCATAACAGGGTGGATAAACTCAAAGTAGTCTAGGAAGGGCCTCAAATTAGGTAAAAAATGAACACATCACTACATGACAAAACACAGGCTAAGGAGCAAAGCACTCATTTGCCCTCTCTTACACTCATGATATATTTTATGTGATTAATCTTCTGTCATGTCCACTTTGTGTATTGTATGACTGCCCTTTTATAAGATTCTGGATGTTTATTTCTTTAGAAAATCTGACTGTCTGCAGTGTCTTGTTCATGAAAATAAATCACAAAGCCGAATCCAGATATAAAATGGGAGGGGGAAATGTTAAAGTTTACTTCAAGTTTGACAGTGAGTATGTGTGTGGGAGTGAAGTAAAAATTAGTTGAAGTGATTATAAGTATGTATGTATTAGTCATAAAACAAACGGATAGGCTCATCAAAATAAAGTAAATGTATTCCTGCACGACAAACCTAGAGTGTCTCTGAGTGACACTGGTTCTGGTAATGATGACAAATAAAAAATCTGGTAATTTCTGTCCCTTCAGGGCTGTTGGCAATGAATGTTATTTCTTAGTCTGGAGCTTTAGCCCAGGAGGAACCATTATAATTGTATGCTCCGACCTGTTCCGAAACACATGCCAGAGAATTCTATGCAGTAATTCTTGTTTCAAGACTATAACTTCTTGAGCTACAGCAAATCCTACAGACTGATTCCAGTTCTGATTTAAACACGGCTAGTCATGGAGAATGATATGTATTCCTTTCAGGTGCAAAATTGTACTACAAACCTGGAAATATTCTTAACATCTAACTCAAAAAAAAAAAAAAAAAAAGGAAAACTCCAAACTGTAATCCAACTGATTCTACTTGTCTTATCTGAGCATCTGGCTCTGCTGGACACCTCTTATTTTGACTTTAAAATCCCCTACAGTCCTGATTCTGACCATGCCCAGAAGTCCTTTAGCTAGAGCAGGTGAGCACTTTGAAGGGGACTCATCTCAGATAACTTCAGGAATGTAAAATGTTGACTTCCAGATCTGAAAAACATGCAATTCCAGAAGCAGATCTGACACTTCTCTTTAATGTTTCACCCTCTGGATTTTCTATTTCTCTTCTGTTACTGTAAAGGGATCTTGAGGTGTCTGGAGCAGGCTTTAATTTCTTATTCTGAGACACCTTTTGTTATGTGAGATACATCCTGTCACTACTCACTGTCTTAAGTCCTGATGAAACCCTAAAGATATCTAGAGCAGTATCTAAGGTGCAGTGATTGTGCTCTGAGCCTAACTTCATCACTCCTATGGGAGTGAATGGGAAACCTCCTTCATGGAGGGAAACCTCCTTCATGGGGGGAAACCTCCTTCATGGAGAGAAACCTCCATGAAGCCACAGTGGTGAGAGTGCCTATTGCATAATAGTGAAATGGTTTGAAATCAAATTCTTTCTACTGTCTGACAAAATTAAAATCATAGCACACTAAAATGAATGCTGCTGTCCATCCTTTCTTTTCAATCTTAATCAGCCAAAATCCATAAGTACAAAATTCAAGGCTAATGCACAAGGAGAAGTTTGGTCTTGTAGTCTAATGGCCAAGACCCTCAGCTGAGAGAAGCATCCTGCCTGATACCTGAAAAAAACACATTTGTTTTCCCCAGATGTCCCATTCTAGTACACTGCTTGTTTGTTTTTTCAGCCTCCCACTGAGGAATATTTGACAATGGATGCTATGAATTTCTATCACCTCTCACAAACACGTATGCGAGTCTTGCTCCTGAGCTGCCAAGGTATATGTATACTTTCAGTGGGGAGTGATTAAGCTCCATCTTCGTGGTATTATGTTTCACACACTCTGTCAGGAAGTTCCCTGAGTGACACAAGTTCCTCTGCCCTGTATCATGTGCCAGACATGCAGACAGCTGATGTTGGAGCAATGTCCACAAGGAATTGCAAATGGCTTTTTCATGCACATTGACCCAACTGAGTCACCAGGGACACCAGCTCCCCAGGATAAAATTGCCTGTAGCCGGAGATTCCCTGCAGTCCACGAGAGCAATAAATAACCTGAAATTACAGTGCTGGGCATCAGTGCCTAGTGTATTGCTTTTGATTGACTGGTCTTATCTGTAAAAGGGTTTTCATTTGAAACTTTCATATAAGGTCATCTAGATGGTAAAGATGCAGGAGAATTGAGCTTGGGAGACACTTGGGCGTTCTTGTGTTAAGGTTTGTTGCTCTGCACTGGTGAAGCTGAGCAGAGTGGTTTGTTAAAGATGGATGATCTGAGGAGAACATATGTTGACAAAGAAGGCTGCGATGACTGTTTTGTCTGCTTGAGTCAACAGCCAGGAAACAGAGAAAAAAAATATAGACACATTCTTTCCTCAATACTCCTCAGCTGGCAGAATGAGATACACAAACGTAGTCAGTGGGGCAAACCATATTGAGATCTGTTGGTGGTTTATTTTTGTCTGTCTTTAAATATTTAATATTTTTTTATATATACTGTTAAGGCATGTTGGGTGATACGTTGCAAAATGAAATACACTTTCCAGAAAAGAGTCCCAAAATAAAGGATACATAAAAGCCTTCCAGGTGAGACATAAATTATGATTCACCCAACTATTGAAATGGAATATGCTAGCAAAGCCCAGTCCTAGTATGAGAGGGACTTTATCAACACAGACCAAAATCTTTTCCATTGGGAGCATTGGCAAAGAGACCTGGCAGAGAAACACAGCAAAAAGTAGTTTTGGACTGAATGTAGAAGCAGGGTAGTTGCTAGGCCTAGAAAGCCAAGTCAGGGGAGCAACATTTAGGCCACATTAACATTGGTTTTAATACCCTCACAGCAAGTTCTGGAAGTCAGAACTAGAAACCTGTCTAGAAAGGAGACTGTTGGGGGCAATCTTGAAAGTCTCTGGTTATTCAAACTGACAGCCATGGACTTTAAATCTTTTGAACATTATTTCTGAGACTGCTATCATATATTCTGTTCTAAAAAGCTGCTTGTTACCAGCCAAGAAATGCATCTGAGACTTAACTGGAGATCTTCCTGTCATCCTTTCAATGTACGAAATGAATTGCATGAATGCAAATGTTCTCTTTTTTTGTTATCTTGGTTCATATTGAAAACCAAGCTACTAAATGTGCTACCTAACAGCTATTAGAGGCAAGTTTTCAGCTTCTTTCTGATGGTTTAAAGTAAAACTGAGAAGAGGGCCTAGGCATTAAAGACTACTTGTTGTTTTGCCAATCTGTTGGGGATTACTTTACAAGAGCTTTCAGTCTGGAAGTTCTTAACCTGCCATTTCAGCTATCAACATTTAACATCAGTGATTAAATCTTGACTACTCTAAGACTGGAAATGGTGCCAAAGACAAACCTTGTTAGGTTCAGCTCAATACTACTCAGTTGGCTGGGGGAGCTACTTCAAGGTCACTAAGGAGTCAAAGTCCACAAATGTCTCTCAGGGACCAGTCAAAGCTTAGGCTCCAAGCCTCTGGAGTGTAAAGTTTTATAATCTAGTTATTTTTGCCGGAACTGTGAATTTCTTACCATGTGGATGGTAATAAAAATAGAGCTTTACCTTTTCTGCTTTATTCCCAAACTTTTACAATATTCCCCTATTTCTAGTCCAACTTTGTTGTTTGAGAGAAGGTATTTTATTTTTCTGGGGATTAAAGGGAGACTCTTTATCTTCAAAATTATTTGCTAGGAAAGCACAGTCTTTATCCTCCTTCCATTGATTGACAGGCTTTTCCTCACTTGTCTTTCTATTATATTTTATGCTTTTTGTTTGTTGTGTTTTTTGTTTTGTGGACACTGTCTCCACGTTGCTACTAGAAAAAGAAGTTGCTGCTCAAAGTACTCTTATGTTGTTACCCCGACTAATACTCTGAGATTTCTTTTATGAAAACTAGACTACTCAAACGAGCCATACACAGCCAGTTAAACCCTATTAATACCTCCCCTGATTTGTTAACACACCCCCATCACTCACCTTTAATTCAGGAATTAAAACCCCAGTCAGTTCTAGCCAGGATAGTCTTATTTGAGACAGCCACTTTGCCACTAGCTTTGTTTCAGCTGTTTTCTAATCCAAGTAAGAGAAGGAGGGCATGAGCAGAAAGAACAGGCATGTGCACACGATTACACACACTCTGCAAACAAGCAAAAGGAAAGAGTATAGAGTGGGCTTGAAGCTGAACAGAAGTAGAGCTGCATGCCCAGTCGATTAACAGAATTAATCTTCAGAGCTGTCAGGTTTCACATTTTATTTTATGATGACTATATTCATCACACACACAAGCCTTCATTACATTGCGGCTTTGGATACAAGTCAGATGGAATGAACAGCTTGACCTTGGTCATAAACCCCACTACTGAGGCAGCTGCAGCCAACCTGAAACAGAGCAGAATTAGTTATGAACCCTTAACTCTCCCTTTCATTCTCTTACTTTCTCTCTGGTTTGATTAGTTTCCACCTGTTTAGTCTTCATGGAAATGTTGACTTTTATACTTTCCTGTCTGGCAAAGACACATCCTTTTTTTCTCTTTTTCTTCCCTTCTCTCTTTCTCTCTTTGTGGAATTGAAAAGTGAACTTAATGGCGTAATTTTAGGGTTCCCAGCAGACAAAACAGTTTCATGGGCCAAATGAAGTAGTCTTCCTGTGGAATACTCTTGTTTTGAATAGAAAGGTTAAGTTAATGTGATAGAGACCAAAGAACATGTTACTGGAATGCTAATGCTCCTTGATGATCTTATGGGCTCTTCTGTCCAGCTTTCATTTTCCAATGAATAATAATACAAAAAATAACATCTGAGGCTCTCCTGATTCTTCGACTGTGTGGCTTTGTTGTCTATAAGGGTTTTTTTAAATTGTTCTCTGGCCCACCTTTTTGCCCAGTGGGCCCTAACACTTGTGACTGACATTCATCACTGAGTTATACCTCTCAAGAGAGCAGGTCTGGGCTTTGGCAGGGCCAACGGTCTCATTAATTATGGCATAGCAGACATTTGGCAGTTTCTCTATAGAAAGTTCCAGGGCTGACCTAAATTGGATACATAAGGATTCCTCAACCCTAAGAAGGGTGTATCTTCTGTAATAGTATGAAGGTCATTGGCAGGACAGTGCCTCTTACTGTAAAGGTCTGGATTGAGCCTGGGAACGATGAATAAAACCAAAGCTCTGGTGATGTGGTTCTTCTGGTCCTTCTAAGCCAAACACGATTGGATCCAACCAGTAGTTTAGTGGGACATCTCCAAAGGCATCCTGGTTTCTACACAAAAGAGTAACACACAAGTGAGGGAAAGCCATTCTTTTTCTTTGAATCACTGTTTCTGCAGCTCCTAAAAGCAGAATCTTTCAGAGAAGCAAGCTGTTGACCAAACATGCAAATATAGGGAAGTATAGAGCAGGTTTTATCTGAGCAGTGTTAAACATTTCTGTCCTGTGTATTTTTCAGTATAGACAGCATCTATTCCCAGGGTTTCTCCAGCAGTTTCAGCTGGAGGTAATCTCTCACAGGCAAACCTCCACCATAAATTTCAGAAAGGGAGCTGACAGCCTAAGATTATCAGGTTCAATAAGACTCTGTTTCATGTACTGAACTATGGAAGAAAGTTGTTGCACAGTTAACAAGCTGCTGGGTCCTGTTGAACAGGTGGCAGAACTTCACTTTGCCTAGTCCATAAAGTGCTTTGAAATCCTTTGGGACAGAAGGTGCTAGATAGTGTTAGGTTGTAAGGTAAGATATTGTTACATGGCTTTTTTTTTCTTTTTTTGCTTTGTTTTGTTTTTCATTTGGGCAGCTTGAACAAGGTCTCCCTGAGGCTTAAGCAACAAAGCATTAGCCTGGAAAACTTGATGGCTTGGGATTTTAGTCCCTTAAATGGTCTCTGTTGGCTTGTTGGCTGGTTTATGAGAAGGGTGGAGAAAAAGGGAAATGTTCTCCACTCACATTCAGTCATATGGAAACATAACTGAGAACTGGATGACTGAGCTTTTTGCGCCTGCTGTTTTACTCCCATTTATCAGTGTTATTTTTCACCCAATTGTTCCCCAAAGATTTTGATCTCCAGCAGACAGAAAAGCAAGGATTTTTTTCCTTCTATCTCCTGGGAGGGTGGAGGTCAGAACCATAGAATTCTTATTTTCTTTTCTGCTTCCAGCACTATATCTAATAGCTTGTCAGAAGAACAAATTAGGATGAAATTAATTCTGTCCTGTTGATCAGAGTCCAGCCATACTCTGTCATGAGATGGCTATGGAAAAAAAGAGTAACCTATCAAGCTCTTAAATGCTACTGTATTTCACATGATGCCAAACTGTATTTGGACGATAGATACATAGACACTGGTGCTATAGTAATAAGAATAACAATAACAAAAATAAATTCATATCACAGCATCATGGATTTATATCACTGTAGGGGACTTTTAACCCTTTCAACTAAAGTTACTGATCATCCAGTTTTTAAAAAATAAATATGTTTGCAATATGAAAAGGGTCTTCAAAATAGGCAAAAAAGGACGAGACTCTTCCTTGACCAGAGGAAATCAGGGTTTGTAAATTTGAAAGTGCATGCAAAGAAGAATTAAATAAACCAAACAAATAGTAGATTGTTTTCCTTTGGGTGTTTCTATTCATGTGTACACGCATGTGTGTATGTGTATTGATATCTGTACTCTAATACTATGTGACAGAAATGACATCCAGATCAACCCTGATTTTTCTTTGATTTCTATTAATTTTCCCTCAACATATCTCTGATATGTCCAGTTGATTTTTTTCTGCTTTACAGTGACAGAATTGCTCTCCTTATGCTTATTAATTACTGTTTTTATAGCTCTTAGTATAGTCAAATAAGTCACACACATTTTGCTAGAGGACCCCTCTGTGGCCAGCCTTGCTTTCCTGGAGGCTCAGTAATGTTTCTCTTTGTGCAGGGTTGGGGCACTTTTAATTCTCCTTCAGTAATCCTTCACACTTTAAGCAATTCTATGAAGATTTAGGTAAATACAAGCACCACAGCATATCTAAATATGGATATAAAAACAAGATTAGCATAGAGGCAGTTATTTGGGTATTCCTTTCATACACTAATTAGCAATGTTCAGCATCCTGGGCCACAATAAATTGCTGTTTCTATGTTGACATCACATATAAATACTACCTAATCTCTCACTCAGACATCAGCTAATTGGAGACAGAGTAAAATACAGTTACACTTTTGCAGGGATATTTATTGCCTATGTAGCACCAAAGGGAGTAGCAGCTGCTCCCTTCCAATACTGTATCTGATTCAAAGTATATCCAAGGAAGATCTACATGGCAAAACCATCCCTGGCATTCTCTTTTCCTTTGCTATTCATAAATCCCAAAGACAGAAGCTTGGATCTTTCTGTGCTCAGGAAGGCTCCTCCAGAATATTCGGATTTCCTTTTGGCTTCATCATTGTTTTTCTCCTAGGACACTCTGGGAACCCTGGCTTTAATGGTAAACTTTATCAGTTTGATTATCTCCAAGGGATGAATATAAGATAGTCAAGCATCACTGAGCAGAAAGATCCTCAGTATGTGGCCAAATTAGGTATTTTGTTTATTCTCACTGCTATCTTCTCATTGGAAGTCAGTTCCAGTGTCTAACCATACCTGGAAAGTTAAAGCCAGAGTAACATTGGCAGTGTAAGTGAAAAAGAGGTAACAGTGAGAGAATAGCTGAATTAATGAATAGTAGAGATTAGAAAGGAAAAAGGGAAAGGAGAAAAAAAAAACAAAAACCTGTGTGTAAATTGGCACCAGTAACCTGTGATGTCAGGGTGATGTCAGTTCAGCAGGTGGTAACTTTTTCCAGTTCAGCTTCAAATCAGGCAGGCCTTGTTTTTGTTTACTTTTCCTCTATGCTCTGAAAAGGTCAGTGAGCGCCTTCGCAGGTGGGGGCTGTGAATCACTTGACAAGGATCTTGCAGCCCTCCAGGCAGCTGAAGATATATTTCGCAAAGGTGGGGCTGAATATGCAGAGATGGGACCCTGGTGCCCCAAAGGATGGACAGGAACATAACAGACACTGCTACGTCTTTTCTGAGATAATTTCTTCCTTCCTTCCTTCCTTCCTTCCTTCCTTCCTTCCTTCCTTCCTTCCTTCCTTCCTTCCTTCCTAGACCATCAAGTCCAACCATTAACTCAGCACCTCCAAGTCCACCACTAACCCATGGCCCTCAGCATCACATCTACAGTTTTTAAATCCCTCCAGGGATGGGGACTGTACCACTGCCCTGGGCAGCCTGTGTCAGGGCCTGACAACCCTTTCAGTAAATACATATTTCCTAATACCCAATCTAAACCTCCCCTGGAACAACTTGAGGCCATTTCCTCTTGTCCTATCACTTGTTACTTGGGAGAAAAAACAAACACTCTCCTCACTCCAACCTCCTTCCAGGGAGTTGTAGAGAATGAGAAGTTCTCCCCTCATCCTCCTTTTCTCCAGATCAAACAACCCCCATTCCTTCAGCCACTCCTTGTAAGACTTGTGCTCCAGACCCTTCACCAGCTTCACTGCTCTTCTCTGGACATGGTCCAGCCTCTTAATGTCTTTTTCTAATTCCTTCAAAATTTCTTCCTTTCCAGCCTGGCACATTCAGATTCTTTTAGGGCCAGGGAGCAAAATAAGGGATCACATGTAATGGAGGAGGATTAATAATTTGTTAATAAGTTTATTGTTGATGTTTTCTTACTGCAAAGCAATTTGCTTTTCAACTCACATGACAGTTACAAGGATATGTATATTTTGATATCCATAACTCCCAGGACATATTTTTGAAAGAGAGAAAACTCTCTACACAGCATGAGACAAAAGATTAACTCAAATAAATGATAGCAGGAAGTAACAGTAAGAGCAGAATCATATATAGAATCACAGAATCTAAGGGGTTGGAAGGGACCATGAAAGATCATCTAGTCCACCCCCCCTGCCAGAGCAGGGTCATCTAGAGTACATCACACAGGAACGCATCCAGGCGGGTTTTGAATGTCTCCAGTGAAGGAGACTCCACAACCTCCCTGGGCAGCCTGTTCCAGTGCTCTGTCACTCTCACAGTGAAAAAGTTTTTCCTGATATTTACATGGAACCTCCTATGCTCCAGTTTAAAACCATTGCCCCTTGTCCTATCATTAGTCATTACTGACAAAAGCTATTACTGACAAAAATATAACCATTTTGTAGGCACCATAGGTGAAGGATTTTTATTTTCTGAGCACAAACATTAGTTATTACTGACAAAAGTTATTACTGACAAAAATATAACCATTTTGTAGGCACCATAGGTGAAGGATTTTTATTTTGTGAGCACAAATCCAGTGATTGAGAACGTCTTCCCTCAAGAAACGATGAGGACTTGGTCAAGGACAAGACTTTATTGATATTAACTGAAAGAAGTGAGACTTAAACATTAGGGTTTGCACAATTAAATTAATCTCATGCATCTTTTAAATCTATTGTGCAGGTGTTTATACCTGAATTGTGGAAATACATGGATGTTTCTTTACCATGGTTCATTTCATCCAAAGAGAGATGGAAAAATAAACCAGATGAATCCTCTTCTAGAAGCACCTCTTTCTCTCAGCTGACTGTAAAGGGAGTTTTGGGTGACTGTACATTTCTACAGTGCAAATGCTGAAAACAAAATGGGATGAATCCTACCACAGGTTTCTATCTTGCTCCACTGGGCTAAACAATGGCAGAGGATTTATTTCCCACCTCAATGGAGATGGATGTTCATAGATTTAACACACCAAGGCAAGGTGTGGGGATGCTCCATGCACCTCCTGTCTGTGCAGTTGAACTGTAAGGCAGAGGGGTTTATTTTAGCAGTTGGACTGTTGATGGGTGAATGCACTGATTCTCAGCACTTTATCATTTGGATTATAGTGTTTGTCATAGACACTGGAAACTGCAAATACTTTGCTCCTTGCACCATGCCTGCTACCCTCCCAAGTGCAGAGTTACCATCCACAATGCTGACATTCAAACCTATATTCAGGTGAAGAGTTATCCTAAGCATGTGATTATAGAATGGTTTGGGTTGGAAAGGAACATTAAAGCTCATCCAGTCCCATGCCCCTTGCCCCTGCCATGGGCAGAGACACTTTCCACTAGATGAGGTTTCTCCAAGCCCCATCCAACCTGGCCTTCAACACTGCCAGGGAGGGGCAGCCACAGCTGCTCCAGGCGACCTGAGCCAGTGTCTCACCACCCTCATACCAAAGAATTTCTTCTGAATATTCAATCAAAATCCTCCCTCTTTCAGTTTGAACCCGTTCCCCCTCATCCTATCACTCCATGTCCTTGTCAAAAGTCCCTCTCCAGCTTTCCTGTAGCCCCTTCAGGTACTGGAAGCTACTCTAAGGTCTCCCCAGAGCCTTCTTTTCTCCAGGCTGACTATGTTGGACACGGGGACTATCCTCATGCTGAACACCTTGATGAAGACCTGAACTCTTATTTATGTGGTTTTAATGCAAACATACTTATGAATCAAGATGCTAGGACTGCAATTACTTCAGTGGCTTAGGATGTGGACTCGTGAATAGACAAAACTAAATTAGAGGTGTCCACCACAAACTTCACTATGGTGACAGGATGCTAGTTAGTAAGCCGTGCATAGGAAAATCTGGTGATGTTATGAGGATAGGGATAACATTATTTTTTTGTGAGGACCACACTAAGTGCTTGTAGCACTTTTTATTTTTGCTTTTTTTTTCTGTTTTCTTCTCATTAATCAGGTCAGTTTGTTTTACCACAGAATCAGTCGGTTTTTTATCTTCAGGAACCCAGTTTCTTAAACTACACCTATATTCAGAAATTAAACATGTTTACAGACTATTTTCTGGCTTGAAAACAACTAATCCAGAATGGTTTGCATTCCCTAAATCCTGTTTCCCTCTCTCTGACTGTGGCCATATCCACAATCTTTGTTAAGAATAGTTCCTGCCTCATGCTAACTCCCAAATCATGTCCAGGAATTAATTTTACAGATTGATAGCTGGCTTGAGCCAACAACACACTAAGGACATTATTAACAATTTAACAGTGTGGGTGATTGAGTTCCATTGCCTACAAAAGTTTCCTGGCACTATTTGTTATTATTAAAGATGCAGCTTCTCTGCCCAATATTTACAAAGCTATATAGGAATGACATTTCTACTTCACTGACCAGTTAGGAAAATAATTTTATTGAAATACCGTGTGGGACTCAAAAAAGCAATTAGGGCCCCTAGAAGCTGGGTTTGGTTTCAGTTACTTCAGAAAGTAAATTCCTGTGCCTCTCCTTCCCTTTGCCTTTTTTTATTACTGCATAGATCATTATCTGTATATGCTGTGATTGTTAAAATATAACGTGGAACAGTGAGAGAATGTGTACCATGTCCCCTTTTGTTGCCCTACAAGAGACCATGAGATTCATGAGGGTTAAAAGCTTTCTTCTGCTCTAGTGGTGGGTGTTAAGACACTCCAGGTAGCATTCCCCTGCACAAGACCTTTTTACCTTATGCACCAGGACTTGATAAATGAGAACACGCACCTACCCAGACTGTCCCCTCGCTTGAACTTCATCCATGAATTGTGAGAGGCACTTCACAAGCCTGGATGTCACAGCTTCTCACTGCAAAGGAGCATTACACCCACTATTACCCAAGGAGAGGACCTCATTGGAGCATTTAACGAACAGGAGCTGATGTATTTTATTTTCTTTTAGTGAATGTTATTTAAACTAGACAATGGGGAGACTTCCCCCATGCCCCAAAGGATCAGAGATGAAATTCCTTTCAGCCCTTAGCTCTCACATTTGTGTATGACTCAGATGGTTAAGGTCTCCCCTCCCTGCTTTCAGCATCTCAGCCACAGCAAGCTAAAAAAGAAAATAAATTTCTTTCTAAAAATGAACTCCTGGAGGGAAATCATTCAGATGCAGGAGGGAAAGAATCTTAGCCCAGTGGCATGATCAATCCCTTGTTTCACATTATTTTTTCCAAAGATTTGTTTGATATTTTTTTTTCTGCCTTTCTTTTCACATCTCTCTCTTTTCTGCTTTTTCGTGCTTCTCTTGATCTGCTATTAATTCCTTTTTTCTTACATTATAATTTACTTTCCCCTAAATTCTCTTCTCAACGCAAATAATTTCTATTACTTCAGAGACATTTTCTGTCTTTGGTTCTGTTCATCTTTCTCTGTTACCTTGACCATGTCTTTCTATGGATTTAAAACTTCTTTTTCTCCTTTTCTGTCGCGTTTCTTTCCAACAGTTATTTCATGTCTTCCTCCTCCTCTTTCACATGTTCAATCTCCTTTTTATTCCTCACATCAGTGGAGGCGAGTATCCAACACAGATATGCCATCCAAAAAAACTTAAATTATGCAGCACTGGTATCAAAACATTCATTTCAAAAACACATTTCATGACAGAGGAAAGAGATTTTCACAAAACTTTTGAAGTTTCATAATAAACATTTGATTTCCACAGACAATTTCAGTTTCCAACGAAAAGGAAAATTAGATTTTGTTTAGTCAGAGTGTCCTTGTGTGCTTCACTTCTGAAATGAGCTTCAAATACTGTATTTATGTATTTATTTCATGTCTAAAAATACCAGTTAATTAAAATATTTTTTCTCTAGCAAATATATCGGTTTCAACTTTTCATTTATTTATTTGAGGGTGGAATGTCTGATTGGCAGCACAGGAAGAAAAACTGTGAGAAAAAATAGACAATAGTTAATGTATTCAGACAGGATGTGAGAAATCCAGAATCAAGTCATTGAAAATGAATCAAGCCCTGCAGGTTCATGAAGCTTGTTATTTCACATCCTCTTGGTGAGAAGACATTTCATACCTCCTTCTCTTTCACTCCCACTCTTTCATGGTTGTTCACAACAAATTTTTAATAGGTTTCAGGTCTTTTCTGCTTCCACTTTTTGTCAAACAGAACTGAGATTTTCCAGCCAGACATTGTTACTTTTAGCCAAAATACTGTAAATATTTGCCTTCTATAGGAAAATAAAAGGTATTCTTTTACTTCTTTATCTTTGGATTAAAAAAACCTAAAAATATACATGGAAAAATGTCATGTCTGATCAGCAGCTGAGAAATCTTGTATCTCAAGAACTGGGAAATAAGCAGCCAGTTGAGTCTGAAGACATGCTGCTTCTTGACCAGTATCTCCTAGTACATTTTGGGTATTTTTCTGCTGTTTTGACAAATGTTACTGATGAAAATATGCTGGGATAGATAATCATTACAGTCTTTTGGCTTCAAGGTATATTATTTTATTTTTTCCTTTTTAGGAACTCCATATCTCTACTAAAATGACATTTTTTCTTATTACATTTAATGGTCTTTAAGACTTTTATTTATATATATATGTGTATAATAATTTATTTAGGGTATTACCTTTTTCCCTTGATATACATATAAGACTTTATCTCCTTCTCATTCAGGCTTTACTTCATTGAAATCCAGGGATGTGAAAAAGCTTAGGAATGACAATGGACAAGAGGAGATATGCAAGATACACCCCATAACTTGACCGGTTAACAAATGTTTTCTGCAAAACCCAAGTTGAAGGATCAGGAGAAACAGGTCTGTGAATAGAGAACATTTCTACAAGCTGGAATACCTGGTGAACCTAGAAAGAACTCATTTTTTTTTCCTTTTTTTTTTTTTTTCCCAGAATACTTGGAACCAACCTCACCTCTATTTGACTGCCAAATGTGTTTTTCCATGAAGACTTTCACGGATTTTTCAATTTTTCTTATTTGAAGGTGAATTTTCCTTTGACAGCCTATGCAACCAGAGGAACTGGTGAGAACAATGAGTCATAAAAAAGTCTGTTATTAAAAATGTTTGCTTTGTTCACATCCTGAATTGATTTCCTCTAATGTTTTCCCTCTGACGGCTGTGGTCAAAAATAATAACAGTGATAATAAAATAAGAGAATATGCCCCTCCTTGGTTTTTGTAATAGAGACTTTGCTCTCCATGTGTCGACAGAGCAGCCCTGCAGACAGACCAATATGTGAATTCAAGTAATAAAACTCAAGGAAATGTTGGGATATTACTGCTTTTTGTTATTGCTACAGAGCTTGCATTATGCTGGTAATGCAGAGGCTGTGAGTAAGGGTCTGAGGTAGTACAGGGACCATTTGCAGGAGTGGATTGTTTTTTTCTTACTCTGTCTGGGATTTTGCTTAGTATTTAAAGAATATTTAACCTTATTTGTTCACTTGACATATAATTGTGCAGAAAATCAATTTTAAATCTGCTCTTTTCCTCTGTAAATTTGCATTCACAGAATTTGCAGTCTTCCCCCCATTGTATTTCTCCTACTACTTGTAAGTATACAATTACTACACAATTATACAACGCTAGAGTAACAGCATAATGTATGTTATTACATCATTTACATTATTGCTATACTACTATGATCACAATTAATAACACAACTAATTATTCTTTTTCTCATTATGTTATGAGACAGATTATTTGACCAAATAAATCAGTACAGATGCATGAAAGTTGTAGATGCATAATTAGACACATAAATATATAAATAATACATAAAATCTATTAAAAAAACCCAAAACAACTCAATCCAAAAATTACTTGTGACTATATTTTATACAAATAACTAATATTTATTGCTCTTCATTATATTGTCTTATTCAATATTAAAAATGTATGTACTGTAACAAATATTCAGAATTGCATTTGTGATGCAAAAATTCATCTCAAACCTTAATACTTCACCATTTTTCTGCTGAAAAGCTTCAGTTATTCTCTTAAAAGAAAATAAGTTGGTGTGGTCAAGTCAGTCCTGGCAGTGCAAAATACTTGAACAGTTCAAAATCAAGTTACCATAGGAAAACCTTATTACACAAAACATTTATTCATTATATATATGATTTTTCCCCTAAAGTCAGGGGGAAAAAAAGATAATTATCTGTGTGTTGAAAAAATTTGTCTGATCATCTTCCAAAGGATATAAGCACATTGAACACAAATGGTACTGGAAGTTTTAAAGTTTGGATATTTTTAAATAGTGCATTAAATAATTTTCCAGGCATATAGATGTGCATCCGCATATATATTTAAAAATCAAGGAAAAAATGTTGTTATTAGAAACAAAAAAAGTTCAACATCTCAGAGGTGCTTCAGACTGTGATTTTGTCAAGGAAAGTCATGGGAAAGTCATGGTGAAACCACTTTGAACAACAAAGAGTGAGATTTTGCAACATGGGCTAAAAAAATTAGATCTCAAGAAGTTCCAAGAAAGATTTGCAGACTGGTGAATTTCAACAGCTAAGTATGAAGAGTTGATTTTAAAGTTATCAGTAAGTACCTGCAGATGGAGAAAGAACAAGGAAAAGTTTGTGTCAAAACATAGAGAATTCTCATTAAATAATAAATATAAAAATAATGGTTTTTAAATTGTATTTAATGTTCCTGAAAGGCTGTTATAACCCAACCAAAAATTACAGACATGGAGCAAGTAGAGTCAGTCAATGAAATCCTTTCTCAAGTTATAAGAATATAAGAAGGAACATCTTAACTGATTTGTCTTCTGCCAATCTTGTCCTTTCAATCATTCATTGAACTTTTATTAAGGGGAAGGCCAAATGACAACTTGGCAGGTATAATTTCACCATAATTTTGTAAGATTTCTGATTTCCCAAAGCCAGGAGCACTTTACTTAAAACCCTTCAGCTTGCTTGAAAAACAAATGAGGACACTTGTAGCAGGCAGAAGTTCAGCACCCTTTCCTGAGGCACCCATTTTGACAACACTGGTTGTAGTTTATCATACCTATTATAAGATTTTTTTCAGAATACACAAGAGTTCTGTTGGAGTTAAATCTTCCCTGTGGGGAATAAAAGTGACTCTCTAACATAATTGTCATAATTTCCGAAAGTACTTCTTGGTTATCAGAATACCAGAATCACAGGCTAGCTAGATGCTAGGGGCTGAGAATGGTCTGAGGGATAGAACAGGGTAAAACAGCTGGATAATGTGAACAATAGACTACAATCCTGAGGCAAAAAGAAAATATTTTTATTTAGGATAGGTTTAAGTAGAACCCTGTAGTCACTTATAAGAAATTATTTAGAGATTTAACTTAACAGTTATCAATATTTATCACATGGTGCAATATAATATAGTTGTTTATGGTAGAAAAAACAAGGCTTAGCTCATCAAGAGGATTCATTGACATCCTATGATCCTGTGATTTACCAGATTTGGAAAAGTGATCCTTCATCTCCCCTCATTTTTAACATCTGCAGCATAGAGGAAAACAGCTGAACTTGTTTTAAAGGTGCTTTATTGCTACTGGAAAGAAAATGCTACTTTCATAATGCACAGCCTTCATTTTAAATACTTGATTAAGATGAGATAAAATTGTGCCACTAGCTCCCACATCCAAGTTGTTCATATCTTCACTGACTAGTAAGGAAACCTGAGTGACTTCTTTGGATGTACAACCCTGTATTATTTAATGAGAGATTTCTGGTTCCACCCAGAACTCTGAGGCATTGTAGTGACTGTGATACCGTTATCATTTTCAACTCCTTCCCCATCTCAAGCTCATGTTTCCAAATCCTCCAGTATATGAGGAAGGGAGTTTTGTGATGAGGAGAATGTTTTAAAAAAGAACTAAAACAAGTGATTCGGGTGCTGAGTTTCACGTGGATTTATTTCCACTGGCTAAGAGGTTTTCCGAGGCAGGGAAACATACAGCTCATTATCTGGATTAGTGTTATTACCTTCATTTTTCAATAAATAAACCCTGTCAGGATTTATAGCTTCTCTGTTCTTTTTGTGAAACGCAATAGGTGGATGTCCCAATGCCAGCGCTTCAGCGGAGCGTCAGGAGCAGCACGGGGAAGGAAACAACACTGCTGCCTTCTGCTAAATCTTGCTCCTATCTTGGACCAGGGCTGTGACAGCTTTTGGCTAACTCTGAGCTGAAGTGAATAGGAATGAAATGGCAGACACATCACTTTAAATAAATGACCTGCTCGGGATTTCTCTGATAGATTTATTTGGGCCTCAAGAGAGACTTAAGTGTTTTTGAAAAGAGCTGATTGAACTTCTCTTTGCAATAGCTGTAAAGAGCTCCTAGTGCCCTCTTTTAGAGGGGTATAAACTAAACCCTACCCCTTTATCTTCTTCCTCATTTCCATAAGAGAGCTGCCCCTCCTTCAGCCACAGAATCCTATTTCATTGCCTGCACTCCAGCTGCGCTTCAACCCCATAATCAAAGCTTGTGACATTAAAATTCTGGGGCAAATTCCCACATTTCCTACTTTATTCACGTGACAAACATTCTCTCCTGCATTTGAACCATTCATAAATTGTTTTAAGTTTTGCATTGTTAAATTGAGGGTATTACTGAACTTTTCATGAAAGTAGGAAACTTTCAATGAAGTGCCATTATTAGACCAGGTACTTGGAAAAGTAAGAGATAAGAACAAAATCAGTATCTGATGTGAGGCAGTCCTAACATGTGTCTCTCCTACATGCTTCTGTTTTTTAGCTCATTATCTGTGTTGTTTGAACGTTGTCCACATATTATAAAATCCCCATAGAAGCCAGCAATTTACTGTCTACAAGCCTTTCTGACATAACAGCTGATAAAACTTATTGACACCTATGGTTGTTATCAAAAATTTTAGGGTGATTTTAGTGCTGGCAAAAACAACAAAAGGACAGACTTAGAAGAGAAAATCCCTCTTAGTAAGCTAGACAAAAATTTAACAAGGAGGATGGAGAAGATACTTCTCCGTAGAAGGGTTAAATAACAAGTCAGAATTAAATCTTGGACTTTCTGATAGGGAGCCCAGAATAAATATCAAGACCTGTAGAAAGTTCATATGTGGAACAGAGGAGGCACAGTTTACAAGGACCAGAAGGTTGTGACTCCAGGTTGCACACTGACAAATCTCAGAGAGATGTCTATTGACAAAATCACATTTAGATTTCAAAAGAGCAGGATGAAGAGCGGCCTTAAAAGATGTGAAACCCATGGCTGTGGCACACATGTGGTCCAGCAGTCAGCTGCTGGATGTTGGGAAAGGTAAGATTACTGCATGTCAGTTGGCTTCAGCATCTCCACTGAGACAATGGAGTTAATCCCCTGTTGTCAATGGAGATGGTAGAGACACAATGATGATGACTCAATCACCTGTTGGATCTGAACTAGAGACCTTCCAGAAGGTCTAGAGCAGCTGAATTCCTAATCTATGCAAGAGTTAGGTAGGAGAGTTAAGAGGGACTCCTCTAAGATTCAAGGTTCACGCTATACTTAGGAAGAGCCAGGCTCCAGGTATTTGGTAGTGGACTCAGTTGCTGAGCACTTTGGTATGCTCGGGCTGAATCCACCCAAAACACATGAACAAGAGTCTGGACTAAGGCATCCAATTTCTGTGGAGTCTGCTTTTATGGGAAGATCTGGATTTTTAGCGGAGGTGGCCTCTTGAAGCAATCTTTATTGTAAAGAATGTATATAGTGGACCAAGAGGCTCAGACCCATGAGTAATTAACTATACTGTGAACTTGCCAATCTTCCCTGCCAAGTGAATCTTTGGAAACTGTGTAATGATAAGCAGAAGTGGTGCTGATTGAGGTTGTATTTGTAGCCATGGGAACATCTTTGTAATGGGTCCTCTTGCTTCCATGAAATGCCAACAGCGAACAACAGTCCTTGCCAATGTTTGGCCTGCCTACTGCAGATGATTTTAATTCCCAAGCCATTTTTTTCCCTCTCTGCTACATTATTTCTGTGGGAATTTTTTTATTATTGATCAACATTCTAGTACATTGGTTCTTCTGGACCTGGATACAGACTTGAAAAAGCAACCATAGATTATCCCTGGGGCTCATTTTCAGTTGTTTCCTATTGCAAGTGGGCATTAAAACAGACAGAAATTGCCTCTCCTTTTTCCCAGTAATTTATTTAACCCCACTGGCTCTTATTAGGCTGATATTTTTTTTTCCTCCCTTCCCATTCCATTTTAAGTGGCTGCTCCCTCATCTGTAACACTGGCTCACAAAATATATATGGAAACAGAAAGAACTTACTGTTCAGTTCTTGCTTTTCTGTTGGTAGATTGTTTGTTTGGACTTTTTCCACCTCAGTAGCATGGGGGAAAATAAATGACTTTTTTTTTTCTTTTTTTTTTTTTTTTTTGACTTCATTCTTTTATTTTCTACCTTTGGAGAAAACCTTTCTGATCTCAACAAACACGTAATACAGCTATGAGTGAATAACCAGGCTATACACTAAACGTTTTCCTGGGTGTTCCCTTCTGTACCAGCCAATTTTTCCCTAGTTGCAGGAAGGCAGCCAAGATAAGGAAATATTCATCATTTCTGTACTGTATTATTTCACTGGAAACAAAGGATAACACTGTGCGTTTATGCCGGCGTGCGTATATGTGTGCATTGATTGTAGGTGTTGTCTTTCTGAGTCCAGTACTTCAGAATTGTTTTGAAACCTTCCAGTTCTTCAGTCATTCATGTGAAAGTCACTCAGATGAGTAAGGGAGACTGTGGTTACAACTTTCGTGTTACTGCTCTTGGCTGGTAGGCCAAATCTCTGCATTTCTGCACCCTGTATCCATAACCTTGTCCCCTCCTTCTCACACACATTTTGTCTGCACAAATATTTGTGTGGCCACTCATTGAACCTGACCAAGGAACTGATCCAGTTGAAAGAGAAAAATCACAATTTATTTTTTCCGCTGGATCAGTTCCATGTTTGGGTTCAGTGTATGGTCATGAAAAATGGAGTGAAGGAAGAGCTCTGGGGATGACTTGAGGGCAAGAGAGAGGAAAGAAGGAGGGGATTTTTAAACTATGACTGGCACCAAAAAACAAGGCCTTGCAAAAACTTCACCCTGACTAGAAACTCTCTGACTTGACCAGCTATGGACCACAAGAGATTATGATATAGGAGATTCTTATGGAAGCAAAAGTATGTGTCAGAGAGTCTCTCACTGTAATTACTGCCTGTATTAGGACTCATAACTTTCTGGAAGATTATATTTGAGCAAAGCTGTCCTCTAAAAACAGTTGTTAAGGTTCATTTAGCTGAGAGGCAGAATAAAAAAAATAGATACTACCGCCAAAGAAGTTATTTCCTAGGTCCATTGGAGGCAAGAGCAAAGCCAAGAGAAGAAAACCTGTTTTCCCTGCTATTTTTCAACCACCCTAGTGCAAATGTTGCTCAAAATTTGATGCATTAAGGACAACGTCCACAGAGACAATGGAGAGAGAAGAGAAACCAGACAGACTTCTTCTCTAATGCTCTGAGCTGATTTCTGCTAAAGAGCTTGCTCAAGAATCAGTGAAGTCATTAATATACTTTGCATTTGCACCTTGAACTATATATTGACTTTTTCAGCCTTGACCAAATGATACACACCACTGCCCAGGTGAGAGGAATCTAAGGAGAACAGTGGAAAAAGTTTGGGTGGAAATTAATGTCTCACAGGGCAGAAGATGCAAAGAATAAAAAAGTGTAGTAATTATAAAGAGGGACAACCAGGTTGTGTTTAAAGGCAAGATGAGGAGTGGGATGTTTTTCCAATCTCGTTCACTAATCTATGTTTAGGAAGTGGAAATGAAATCCTTTTTGAATGCCCTGATAAAGTAATTAGCAAGTGTTACCACACTGTGGTAGCTACGTGTTCCTGTGTGTGAAAAATTAAATAGCTCAATGTTTGAACTCAGGCAGAGGAGGCTCTCCACAAATTTCTGTCTCATTCCCATGAAACACTCCTCTTCAAATATCCCATTTGTTTAAAGAGAAGCTCCAGGGCTCTGCTTGCCCAGAAATTCCCAACATAAGCCTCATTTATGCAGTTTCAGCAGTGTTACCTAAGGCAGTAAAGGTTGTGAGATCAGGACATTACCAGTGAGTAAGAAGGTGTGATCAGGAAGGAAAGCTGTAGTAATGCATTTAGATCAACCTTTAATGGTTGGGCAGGTACAGAGAAGCAATCAATGAGATCTCTCCAAGGACTGGAGCCATATCCGAAAAAATTATGCATACTGCTTCCTTCCTTGAACATTGCTACGCTGTCCATAAATGCTCTTTAGTTTCTGGCCAAAATAGAAGACTTACACTCCTGAGATAGCAGAAAGGAAAAGGAGAGGCAGTGACCAGAGAAACTCCCATGAGATGCGTCATCCAAACCCAGAAAAAGCTTCTCTGACACCAGAACTATAATTACAGTGATCAGACGTCTTCAGCATCCTCCAGCTAATCTTAGCATCATTCTTGTGAAGAACGTAAGACACATAGTAACATGACTGCCATACGTGGAAGACAAACATGAAAATTAAATTATTTGTTCAATGCTGTGAAGAAACTTAATATCAGGTCTATGTTAAGGACTCTGGTGAAATTAGATCCCCACCCTTTGTTCGTATTGTTGAGAAATAAATGTATTTAAGATAACCAACCATGAAGCTCTATTGCTGTCAGGGAGTGGAAGCATGATGGATATGCATAGGATGGGTGGACATGTAATGATGAGCTGTAAAAAGAGAAAATGCTGTAGGTGTGAGTTAGGCTTCCTGGGATTAGATTTCCAGGTTTTAGGAGTTTAGGGTTTGCCATGGAAGGTGTATCCATATATGTAGAGCAGACCACCCCTCTAGTAGGGTGACTATATATCAATCAGCAACAAGACAGACCCTGCATGACATCCTGCCTGTTACAGCCTGGCAAATAGAGGAACTATTGCTGGAAGATAAGCTTCTTGCATCTTGAGCTTCTTTGTTTATACTGAAGATCTGTGGTCCTAGTTTTCACCATGGTCTCCTTCCTACAGCTGGATGGACTGTAAAGGAGTTCAGAATCAGTCTGTCCAGGGGTGACTGTTTTGTCACCATTTATTCAACATACCTGGCTTGGGTACACTCACATCTATGACCAACATCAGGGATGAATAAACTGCACAGCCCATATATCTCAGTAGATGATGCAAGAATAATCCAGATTTAAGGCACAAATATTTAATCTGTCTTTAGGGTGCGTGAGAGTTCTGTGCATGCTGCAAAAACATGCACATGGTCCAGATTAGAAACCAACTGCTTGTTAGAGTCATAACCATATCTCTTCCCCAGCCCCAAGTCAATCCATTCTTTCTCCACCTTCATATAGTACAGGAAGGTTATTAAATTTCTTCTCAATAGTTCAAGGAGATTGTTAAAAACCCTAATGAGTAAAAATGGGGGGTTTTGCCTCAGAATATAGAAGGCTGGTGGTGATGTATGATGAAGTTTGTAGAATAGGAAAGAGAGATAATAATGCCAGAAGTAATGAGAAAGGAAAAAGTGTTCTCCTTTGATGGATGAATGTTTGGAAAGGGTTATATCCAGGTCAGGACTTGCAGGAGATGCTGTGAAATGAGAGCAAGTGTTAATATAGCTGCTGCTGGTTTGTGGCAAGATCAGATGCTGGTCTGTGTCAAGCAGCAGTGTTTCTTGTGCCTGAACTGTGGAAACAGCTTCAGTCAGATCTTACTGTAAAACAAGTCATTTCAGTTCTCCAGAACAACTCGTTCATGTTGTGAGAAGTACATTTAATGTATAGGCAATCCCTCATATGGCAGTTTGCAGATTTAACATCGTCCACAGGGTGAGATTTATCATTCAGGTCTGGGGGAATCTCCAAATTTCCATTGGCTGAGAAGTTCCCCCTATGCGTAACTGATCCTGTTTATATGGGTCTGATGCCTTGATCTTTTTTTTTCTTGGCACTTAGGAAAATATTGGCCCTCCCAACACCATTTCTCTGCCCTGGCAAGAATCATGACATTGGGCCTCAAAACCATGGGTGTGGTCTAATTTATTCAATTCTTCTCCTCTTTCCTCTGGTTGTTCCTGAACATTAATTGTATGGGGAACTGGGGCAGGAGCAATGCGTGCTCTGGAGGCTGCCAAATACAACGTATCCAGCCAAGTGAAAAATAAAAAGGTCAGGTTCAAAAGTCTAAGCAAGAGAGCTGTAGGTTTTCCGATGGATTTGACATCTCAAATGGTCTGATGGATGTTTCTTTTGTTTGTTCTGTGACCACGCAGAAGGACTATAGAAACGCAGGCAAAACCCATGATCTACTACTCTTGGCTGATCTGTAGCTAACGTATCTGGTATTATTTATACTTTTTATTATTACTTATGCCACATAAAAAGGTAGTCCTTCCCTATGACTAGTGCCCTTGATGCTGTTTAGAAATGTAAAATACTCACAACTAATAAACAGCTTTCTTCCATTATTCCTGTAACATCAACTTTCAACCGTGGAAAAAATATATGAGGCACTTCAGTTCTCCACCCAAAGTCCACCAGGGACCCCTCAAAACAACCTACCTCTTGCTTCTTAATTTGAAGTCTAGCAGGCACAGAGAACGTATGTCCTCTGTATTTAGAGTGAGTCACACCATGGAGCACACTGCAGATAAAAGTGGGTGTGGTAGTTGAAGGATGGAGGGCAGGAAACAGATATGTCTGTGTTTTTTCTGTCTGGTCAAATGGGTTAGCTCAGAGACTATTAATGAGGTCCTGGGATAGCTCTTTAGCTGGTGTAAATTAAGGCAGTCTTGGTGAAACTATGTTCCAGCTGAGCATCAGCCCTTTTTCTGTTTGCATAGGTCATTGGGACCCATGCTTGGTGGCTGTGAAAAGCCAAAATTTTCCACGGTTGGGCTGTCCCTCTTCAAGTGAAAGCTCAGTTTATATCATTGCTCTTACCTATCTTCTTTATCTAAACCAAATTTGGTAGTTTCCTTTTGTGAAATATGAGCGACTTAAGGAGAGGGATTAAAAATCCACACCTGGGAGTTCGGAGACATCTTTGCAATTCTGAAAGCAGGCAGCTCATCTAAATGTCAAAGCAAAGAGGCAGTTTCTTTCCATAAAATATCTACATTTGAAAGGGATTGGATAATTGGTTTCATTTAGGCCACAGCATCAACACTGGAAGGAGAACGTAGCAGCTCTCAGTTCTGAGTTCCCCGAATTGACTCTCCAGCTCCTCTTTGGGCAAGTTTTCAGGTTAAACTTCTGCATGTTCAGTGAGTATCCCACCAGTGGTAAGGACACCGGGAAGCACCTGGTGAAGAAACACAGGCCTAAGAAGGAAGATCCAAACTAAACAGAAGTGGGAACAGAGCAGCCAGCTCTGCAGAACATTGTATAATGGCAGCCTTTAATTTTTTAAAGAAATTTTTCCACTTCTTCACTGAAAGGCCACATCTGGCGAACACTGTAAGAGTGTTAACAATTAGAAAAACGAAATAACTTTGCCTTTGATTTTAGTTGACAAAATAAATATAAGAATTGCATTGATCCTTTCAACAGGCTAACATATTATTCTTTGGGAGACAGTGAATTTCCAGCCTATTCTAATCTTACTGATTTAAGGGAAATGAAACTTGGATGGCAAATCATGAGGTCTCTCCCCACTCTGGATCCAAAAACCCTTTATGAATACCTCTAGGAATTGCTTTTATTCTCTAGTAACTCAATGGGATCCCCATAAAAAAATGAAGGCCAATTTTAGATGACCTACTGTGATGTTTTACATGGATGGACACCAATGCTGGGACTTGTAACAGGGAGCCTTTTTACTTCTATTCCCCTTCACTGAAGGTATTACCATAGAAGGCCCTGTAGCGTGGGGCAGTAGGACATCTGTTTTACTTAATACACCTTTGAACTGTGGTGCAATATTAAGCATCGTAGGACGTAGTCTGAAAAGTCCCTTTTTAATGTTGACTTAGGAGAAAAAAAAATTATATCCTAGGTTATTCCAGTGTGTGCTCCATTATTTAGGCATAATTTTTCCAGAGAATATTAACTCTTTCCCAAGTTTAATTAATTGCTATGATGCTTTGCTAAAAGGACTAGTAACTGTGCTTTCTGTCAGAGTACACCTCATAAAAGGAAGAAAAATCCAACAAAATTTTCATATAATCATTATATTACCCTCTACTTATTTTCTCTTTAACTCTTCTGAATCTATGAGATGCTCATAAAACTTTAAGAATTATTAGATGTCTGACTTTCTGAAATTCCTCTTGCATTGTGTTGACTAGTGTAGCCTCTGATCTCTTGAGCTTCCACAAGTTTTGCATTCACTCATTGCTCTTTGTCTCCTACATTTTGGCATAAAGATTACTATTTTGTTCTTTTCTGTGGATTTGAACTTATAGGAGACATTAAGTTGACTTAAAGAAGACTCCTTATGTTCCACTAAGTCACAGAATCTTTGCAGTTTTAGAGGCCTGAATATTTCTGCTGTGTTGGTTTTTATTTTCTTCCCACTTACCCCAGTTGTAGAGATACTTCTGCTTTACACTTTAATGACAACAACCACTACTCAAGCTGTTTTTTTCCTCAAACACACCACAAGAGGGGAATCCACATCACAAATTTGACTCCTGTGAGCTGGTTGTCTCACTTCCCATTGCAGTCAATGAAGATGCGGTCAACAGATTACCAATTTGCTGTAGAAATGTGCAGTTTTTATTGCATCTGAAAAAGGTATGCCCTAGTTTCATGAGCAGGTTTCATTTTCTGATGAATAAAAATCAAAATCTGATGATATATTATTTTATTCTCTCAAATACTTTACAAAATACTGGTTTTTCATCAACTTTCTTGTGTGTAATTCTTGAATGTAAGGGGTTAGAAAACCAAGAATAAGATTTAGGACACAAAAATTGTGCAGAATTGTAGAAAATGTAAATATTTTTTAAATAATTTTAGAAAGTTTTCTTCAAAATGTCACATGGTGTTTCTTTTTATTCTTGGAGATTTTCATTGAAAAATAATCACTGAAGCAATGAGAAAGCTTTCGATTCTTCAAAATGTCTTTTGGGAAATTAATACCTTGCCTTCAATTAACAAGAACCAATTTTGTAAATTTTTACCAAAATATTTTGTTTTATTTTTTATTGGTTGACTTATGCAGAAAAATTCAGAAATATGGAAAATAAAATTAAAAAGAAAACAAAAACAACCCTGATTTTTTTCCTTTTCTAATTGTAAAGAAGAATTCTGTGCATAGGAAAAAAAATAAAATTGATAAAACTGAAATATATTTTACCCTTTGAAAATTCCCTGAACTTTTTGTAGAGCAAGACTGAGCTGAATAAAAGGAAAAGGAGTAAAACCTAGTCCTCCTTGCATCATTTCAATCACTACTTTAAAGTTCACAGTTTCTTGTAGCATGTGCCCGGCTAAACATGCCCATGGTCTGCAGGTACAATGTCAATACTCTAATTTGTTCTCCCCTTCAGCCTTTCATTTCTATTTGGAATGTCTCCCAGAACATGTTAACTCTTTTCCTTGATCCTGCAGCAACCTTGTGATTGTTTGCAGCTGATGAAAGTTGAAAACATGGAATATCATTACAAGAAACTGAACTTGGAGGGCAAAAAAGCAGATTTTTCTCACCTTACCTAAAGGAGCAGTAGGCTGAACTCTGCATATTAGGTACAGCCACCAATGAGTAATCTTCACAAAGTCCATGGGCCTTTAACCTGGATGATATTTAACAGTTCTCATACAACCTAAGTAAGCTGTGTCCACCATAGAAATGGAATGGACAGGTTCCTTTTACTTTCCTTTCCCTCTAGGATTTTTTAAAACCACCTGAGCTACCTAAGAAAGACAGACTAACGCCTGTGTCTGGGGTGATCTCTATTCCCATATACAATCCCCAGACACAACAGATCCTGTCCTTATTCCACCCAATTTGTTGATAGCTTCAGAGCAGCCAACCTGCAGACTCACTTGCTCCCCACAAATAAATCCCTTAATTCACTGTTTCTCTGCCCACCTTCTCTTGGCAGTCTCATGATGGCAAAATTCAGTTTTATTTACTCTACTGAAAATCACCAGCTGTCTAGTTTCCAGCCATCAGTGAACACTTAGTTTGTGCCCTTTTCCTCTCATACAATAAATAGCCATTTACACAGGTAGCCCTCCCTTATTTTTGGAGATTGTTCCCCAGCTGTATTATTAGTAAAAAAAATATCTCTTCCCATATTCTGTTAGGGAGGGCTAAAAAAGGTAAGTTGTCTGGTTTACTTTACATGACAGAATTACTATTCCTTGGTTTATCATACTCCAGTACATCTTTCCCACCAAGTGATAGCAAAGTAGCTATCACAGTAGCCAGAATTGTATACAGTATTTCTGATGGCACCAGTCCCCAAAACCACCAAAAGATCTGACTGTAATCCAAACACAACTAAGAAAAGGAATTAAATAAAGTTGTTGAGAAATTTAGGAGATATTGAGTTTGGGGTTATGTGTACACTCAACATTGTTTTAATTCATAATAATGTAATCAGGAGCTAATATAAGATTAAATGCCAGCATGTCTAGGATTCTCTGTACCTTATCCCTTACTACATTATGTAGGTAGGAAGCAGACATCTAGAGAGGGACAGCTATGTATGGGGATTTGTAATTGACAGAACATTTTCCAGTAGGGATAAGATCCTTGATTAAATCTACCAATCATTAATCTGTGCTGAAACATTCTGAGGAAACACAGCATATACCTACTTAGTATAAAAGGGAGAGGAGAATCAGTTTTCCATTTAATGACAATGAGACATGAAAGCATTTCCTTCTCTGAATCATGACAAGGATATCAAAATATCTTTAATGAATAGAAAATTCTTATCTGGTTTGAGACAATGGTAATGTTGCTTTAATTGCAAATGATAGGGGGTTTTGAATTTAAAAAGTATATTTGAAATATATTTTTTTGTGCTGGAAAGATGCAACTTTCTATTTTAACAACATTGGAATGAGATATTTATGCAATTCAACACTTATATTTATTGAAATAGAAGTAATTGAGATTTAATTACATGATTTTTATTGTAGACAAAATTTGGCCTAGTAGTTATATTTCCACATTTTCCAGAGCAGAATAGACTGTACTGTAAATCTTTGTGTAACTGAGATTTAATACAAATGTCTAAGGAGAAGAACTGTCTTACTGTGTGTTTGAGCAGTACCTGGCACAATGAGAGCCTGCTTTATCTTCAGCAACGTTGGGCAAAAATGCCCAATTAAAATAATGTGGTAATAGCAACTGACTTGACACTCTTCCAAAAAAAAGGGCATGAAGCCAGTTTATATGGACAGGAAAGCTTCCCTCACCCCTCACTTTGGGTACAGACAGTTCTGTTAGTTCAGCATTTGACTTGCTTGGCACTGAGCATAAGCAACTTGAGACAGGCTGGTGCTACAACCCTGGAGACCAGGGTTTGCTCCTGAACTTCAGGGGCAAGAATCTTCACCGTTACCCTCTCCCATCTTCTCTGGGTATGATTTAGCACCGTGGCAGTGAAGGAGAGAGCAGCACAAGTAGAAAATGACAGTAAATAAGAGGAGCCATGAGTCTGCCAGTTCATTTCAGAATTACCCTTTACAGAACCCACACTTGAAAGCCCTCAGATGTCCACTGAAAAGTCTAAGGTCTGTATACTTATCCTCACACCTCCTCCTTACTCTATCTTATGTGTCTATACCATAGACACATAACAACATATAACTATAACACGTAACAACAACAACTCTACCATAACAACAGAGATCTAAATAGTGTTAGAAAAACAAGCTATATATTTAATATTATTATTTTAGACAGGGTTTTTTATTATTGGTATTTTAAAGCAATGATCCCAGAGAACATATACCCTATTTAATTCTGATACAATTCTGGAAAAAAATATTTATAAGACAAATTAAAATAACCCACTTAATCATGAGACTGTCTCTGCCTTATAGATAATTGGTTTTTTCACACTACAGGTCCTTCATAAACACGAAAGACACTTCCTATACCCCTCTACTGAATAGTTCAGTGGCCATACAGGGATAAGGGACATTATCCTTTCAACTTCAAGCTGAGTCCTCAGGCAACCCAACTGGGTGTTTTTCAAAGAGATATACAATATTTGGATAACAGAAAGGCTCTAGCAGCAAGTAATCAGGCGCAAATGGCAAAACAGGAGAATACAATATCACTCATCCATGTATTAGACTCCTTTCACAGGTCACCCTGCTAACAGAATTATTCAGGAGGTGAGAACTGCTCAGCCCAGGTAGGGCAGCAACATCTCTCCTTCAAGGTTATTTACAGAGCAACACGCAGGTGAACGCACGGAAAGATTTGAACTTCAGGCAATGGAAAACAGTTGCACTGACTAAATAAAACAATTCCCGTCCTGTGACAGAGTGATTAATAAGTGTTAAGGAACTTGAAGAAAGTGGAAAATTCACTCAATAACACGTACGCACACAATGGTGAAAGAGGAAACAGGGAACTCCCTGAGAGCAGACACATCATATCACTGCAGACTTGAACAGGGGAGATACTGGCTTAGCAAATCAGCGAGGGTTGGGCAAAGATGGAAGAGTCAAGACCTCCAATTTCTGCCCTCTGTTATGCCAGTGTAAATCCACAGCCATGCCAGTGGAGCCACTGGAGCTTTTCCAGTGCACAACTGACGTAAGAATTTTCTCCTGGTCCATGGGCTGAAATTAGGCAAAGTTCAAAAGGTTGACTTCATTATTTAGTTTAGACAGTCTCTGTGGTCTGGGGCATGTCATGATTTCTCTGGGTCTAGGTTCATACTAATTATTGAATGGACATAACCATATTTCACTGTCTGTCTCAGGAGAATGTAAGACTTCAGGGGCATAAATTCCTGCCTCTTATGCAAATGGGCATCTCTCGTGACAGTGAAGCTTTCATTTTAAGTTGAGCCTCTGGGTTTCGTTGCAGGACTAAACCAGATTGCATTCTTTAACTAAAACTGCAGAACTTTTGAGAAGTTCATCCATGACTAGCTGTGGAAATGATAGCTTGCTTCTGACATAATTTGAACATAAAGAATTTGAACATAAAGAAAACCTGCAAGGAGATAAAATGGAAGAGAAGGCATGCCTTTTGTCCTTTTTTCAGTTATCTACTCAAACTTCCACAGAAGACCAAACACTGATCTGGTAATAAAGACCCAGGGAAAGCCTCACAATCTGGTCTGAAGTCATTTTCCCAGTACAGAGTAAAAGATGGAGCTTTGCAGTAGTATTGATTCAACAGAGAGTAATCCTAACATTCTCCCAACATCAAATCCCCAACAAGAATTCAATGGATACCTTGAGATCTTGATATCTTGCCTGTTTTGGGGATATAAACTCAAGTTTATCAGTGTCATGAAGATTACAGCTTTCATACTCATTCGGTGTCAAACTCCTTGAATGCCTCTACAAGGTCTGAAATCATAAATCCTCCCCATACAAGTGAGGTAGGGTTTGAGCAGTGTTTGTCTCCAATTCATGGGAAAAAAAGTATTTTTCTTACTTCACTGTCCCTGCTAACATTAACAATCTGTTTGTATCTCTTAGTAAAAGTTTTATATAATATTTTAAAGGTCAGAGTTTGTGGGTAGACGTCTTTTGTATAAAATATTAGTTTGTGTTTAAAATATTGTATGTATGTATATGTATTGTATTTAAAACTATGTGTATAAAATATTACTGTGTGCAGTACTATCATGAAATACACTGGCTTTTTGTAACTTCACTAAGTAGCAGGAAGGATATTAGGGCTGGATTCTACTTCAGATCAAAAAAAAAATTAATCCCCATGCCATTTCATGTAAAAGCTTGTGGCTCTTATTTAACTCGGGTTAGCTGATTGACAAATTCACCTTTTTAACTGCTCTACAAATATTTTTTTCTTCCAGGACACAAACCCTCATGATGTATTTTAAGGTCAGAAAAATTGTAAAACAAGCCTTTCCCATAGTAAGTAGAATTTTGTTGTTCATACACACCTATTGAATATTAGATTATTCAAGATCTAAATAATATTTTTTTTCTTGAGTTTCTACTCTCTGTGTTCCTACCTATTGGTTCATTCAGGTCTGTTGATGGGCTTAGAAGCATTGAACATGAAGCTTTATAGGGAACAGTTCATTTGTGTTTAAAAAGCACAAATGATAAAAGAACATTGTTTATGAATATGGGAAGTGATGAGCCAGACTGAAATCCCAACAAGAGCATGATGTCTTGAAATAAAAGCAGTGTCAGATGAATACTTAAGATACCACTTGGAAATGTTCTGCTAAAGGGACAAAGTCAAGGATGAGCTATCTTACATATGGAGTAGGAAATATTACTTGTGCTTGAATAATTTTTTGTTAACATTTTAAAATGTCAATTTGTTAACCTTAAAAGTGCTTCTGTCAACAGGAACTGGAACCTGAAAAATATAGTACTTTTCTAAGCATACCCAACTTTAGCAAGATGAGTACTGAACATACATGAATTAGCAAACAATAAAGGTCATCTAGAAACCTGAGTATTTACTTTTATTTCCTTCTAATTTAAAAGCCTGAGCCACCATTCCTGACCACACAATCACAATATTACAGGGTTGCTGGTGTTGGCAGAGGCCTCTAGAGATGACCTAACCCAACCCCCTGCTCAGAACAAGGTCAGTTACAACAGTTTGCTTAGGGCCATGCGCAGTTGGGTTTTAATACCTCCAAGGATGGGGACTCCACAACTTCTCTGGACAGCCTGGTCCACTCTTCGATCACCTTATCAGTCAAAATAGCCAAATAACCTGATAAATGACATCCCACATATCTGTCTGGCTGAGGAAATCTGGAATTTGTCTGTGGTCAGTGGAGAACATGTCAATATTATATGACACAGGACTGCAAACACACTGACTTCTTTTCTCATGTCCCTGATTGTTCAATGTCTTGGGGGACACTGAGTACACAGGACCTGTAATTTTAGGGATCTGTCAGTACTGATGTCTTTTGGAGTAGAAATCATAATTCTGGGAGTGGATCACGTAAAACAGGCAGAAAACACTCCTGAGTGTCTTTGCATTGCCCAATAGCAATATTAATCTCTCCTCAACTGTCCTCTGACATGGAAAAGTTGTGTTTAATTGGATTCAGGAGGACTGTCTGGAGGAAGTTCAGATGGGATTCATCCCAGTTAATTATAGTCTGTCTTTTTGGTAAGCTTAAAAGGTCAGTTAAGCCTCATAAAGCAGATTGTTCTCAGGGTTGTTCCCTCTACCATTTCCAGTTTTAATTCCTCCAGTTGAGCACGATTTAGCCTATCTGTACAAATACAGAGCACAGTGAGACAAAGAATTTCTCTGTCCACTAAAATTTATGTACTATGTAGATAAATAAAGTAAGTGATATTTAGGAAAAGAAGATTGTTACCTACATTTTGTGGGTGAGAGATGGAGATAGTAAGATTTTTCAGAGTTGCAGGAGAGTCTATTAGAATGAGAAGACCCATCGAGATCTTTTGAAGCTTAGAAAGACATGGCATCTACATGTCCCTCCTCTACATGGTCGAGTTTCACTTCTTTACTGAAAGCAGTACAGTTTTCCAACACACAGCTGAATTCAAGTATCCTGGGGGTTTAAGTCTGACCAGATCCTGTTTCAAAACAGGCTTCACAGAGGGTTGTGGTTTTAATCTTCATTACATCCTGTGCCTCTCTCATCTTTCTGCACCAATTCTAATCTGTGCTGCTGCATCTGCAGATAAGAGTCAGCAGAACCTCTGGTTTTGAAGAATCATCTGAGAGATGAATTCTTTAATTTGAAAGCCTGGAAAGTGGTCCCTTGTGTGTGTCATTAAGCTGTAGGTGAAAGCAGATGCAAGGGTTAAGTTATCTGTCAGTGACAGCCTAAATAAAATGCGGTAATGGTCTGGGGAAGGTAGGGCAAGTGACACAACTGCTGTGCAATAGCATCTGAGTGAAGTATGACTGTGACAGAAGAGAGATTGTCCTGTGAAAGTCAGTCTTAGAGTTTCACTTCTTTGCATAGGTAATGAGTGTGAGGACTATAATATTCATACCTCCTGCAAACGATGATGATGACACTGCAAAGAAAAAATATTGTGTTTGTGCAATTTCCAGTTATTAAACTTGTTGGAGTGTGTCCAGCCATGAAGATGATGAGGGCTGGAGCACCTCTACTATGAAGACAGGATGAGACGGTTGGAGTTGTTCAGCCTGGAGCAGAGAAGGCTCCAAGGAGACCTTATTGCAGCCTTCCAGTGTCTGAAGGGGCTAAAGGAAAGGTGGAGAGGGTCTTTTGACATGGGCATGATAGGACGAGGGGGGAATGGTTTCAAACTGAAAGAGGGAAGATTTAGATGAGATATTAGGAAGAAATTCTTTGCTGTGAGGGTGGTGAGATGCTGGCCCAGGTTGCCCAGAGAAGCTGTGGCTGCCCCCTCCCTGGCAGTGTTGAAGGCCAGGTTGGATGGGGCTTGGAGTAACCTGGTCTGGTGGGAGGTGTCTCTGTCCATGACAGGGGAGTTGGAACTAGATGATCTTTAAGGTCCCTTCCAGCCTGAAACATTCTATGATTCTATGATTATCCTCACTGCTGGGCTGGTACTTTACTGCTTGACACAGAGGAAGAAGTGTTGTCTTGAGTTTTTTTCAGAAGTTCACAGAAATTGATAATACTCTTAAACTTCCCATCCAATCTCTGACCAGTTTAGACCAATTTCTCCCATCATTTTTTTTTTTTAATGAGAAGAATGACTCCTGTCAATGTCTCTCAGCAGTCAGTCACCAGAACAAATTCTGAAGAATAAAACCAATCAAGAAAATGAGCAAAGATATTTGTTACCCACTAACTTCAACCTGAGGAAACATCCCTTCTGATTATGGACCTGACTATATATCCTTGACCTTTGCATAGGTGCTACTGGATAATCTAGGCAGCTTGTAGCTGCTGGTTTATTTCATTGGTAATTATGTAGTATATATGACTTCTAGGAATAGGCATTGTGGATAAGTCTTGTTTGTTTTGGCTCTGTTTCTATGGGGATAAACAGAAGTAGTGTGATTAATTTCCATTCTGTTGCCATCGTTATTAATAATAATGAGGTGATTATTACTGCACTGTAAACCTTACAGCAATTCCAACACTGCTATAAAAGAGAGCGAGGGAAAAAGAGAGAGAGGGAAAAAAAACAACAATGAAAGAGCTGGGTCAGATCCTCAGCCTGGACACATCAGCACTCACACGTTGCCTTCAATGAGAGGCAGTAAAATAGAAGATGTGTTCTTGGAGAGTCTGGACCTGTAGACAGAGCAATATTAATAAAACAAGTGATAGATGAGAACCCCTCACTGACTTCAGCAGAGCTGTGCTGATTTGTACCCTCTGAGATCTGATCAGGATTGAGCACTGAGGTCCCACCTGGATCACATAGCCAATGGAAAAATGTTGTGATGTGTTCAGTATTTTCTGGATCAAACTCTATCTTATTAGTTTCAGTAGAAAAAGTGGTGTGGGGGGGAGAGGGGGAAGGGGAGGGAGCATTGTTGAGTACAGGCGAGTAAAAATAAAATAAATTAAAAATAAAGCAATATTTCTTCCTCCTGGGTGACTAATAAGCAACTCCCACATTCCTGGTACCTGCTCAGCTGGCTCTATCTCATTGCACTAAGTGATTTGTATTCCTTCTGGAGACATTACTATGGTGTTGGAACAATAAGTAACACTCATTTAATCAGATTGTCCCCATGGGTGAGATTACATTTTTCAAGGATTCTGCACTCCTAGCTGGGATGTTTTGCAGACTTCCGTCTTTCTGAGTCCTGGTGTAGGTGCAGAAAGCTCACAATTGGCAAATCACAGCCACTGGGCACACTTGTTGTTGTTATTCTATGGCTAACTGGGATTCAACATCAGCTCTTTCACACAAGTCTTGGAATGACAGAAACAGGATGAGAAAGTGACTGTTCACATTCTTTCTCCCAAAACCCACAGCCTGTGCTACGAGGCTGTTCATTTTCCATGTTTCCTTTTCCAAACCAGGGGAAATTATTTTGCATATTTTTTTTTCTTCCTTCCCATGTGTCTCATTTCTGCTTGCAAGTGCAGAGACCACCCTTCCCATCCTATCATTTGCCTTTCATGGGTTCAGGATGCCAGCCTTTGGCAAAACAAAAACCAGAGCCTAGCTGCTTCCCACCTTGCTTGGCTGCTGAGGTTCCTTCAAGGCAAAGAGGTTGGCAGGTCAGATGCTAACACTGTCTGTCAAATGCTCACATAGAGCCATGGTAAAAGAGAAACATGGCTCTGCAGAGGTTTAAAAAGAAGATGAGGCCATGAGATGTTTTCCCTTTCAAACAGACCTCTGAGTGTTTACCCCCACGTGATGTGCCAATGGGAAGAGCATCAATACCTCCCAAGAACACATGGCAGGCTGGGTGCACATCACTTTTCCTCTGCAGACAGACTTCTCTGTGGGCATCCACTGCACTTTGCTGTGGGACTGCTCATGCTTTAAACAAGGATCCTACAAGCCAAGTGTGCAAGCGCAACAGAAAAGGGCAGAAGGTGAAGTGTTGGTCCCTGCTGCCCTGAACACAAGGGTGATCCTCTAATCACTAGACCAAAGTTAACAGTGGTTGCAAGAGGGGAACACGTGCATCTCATCAATACATGATCCTTGTCTGGAGGGAAAGGCAGGGACTGCATCCAGGGATTCTTGAAGGTTCCAAAACCCATAGGAAAACTGAGGTTAGGATTCTCTCTACTTCCACCTCCTCACCTCTGGGCACCCTTGACTGCATTCAAAGGGTGAGGATGGGTTATGGCTGGCTGCAGAGCGAGGGGGTATCTGTGTCTAAGGCTAAAACAAGAAGGTTACCTCCAGTGGTACAGTCCATCAGTGCTGTGATTGATGGCACAAGACCCTGAATATCTTTTTTTTGGGGGGAGGAGGTGTGCTATAGCTACAACTTCCTCACACTCCTGTTAAACTTCTCACTTGCCCTCTATTTCACTGTGAAACTGCTCTGGTGCTTGCCCAGGTACAGCTCTGATCCACAGCATCATGTGAAGGTCAGGGGTTCAATTCACAGGCACAGCTATGGTGTGTTATCATTTGTCTTGGTCCTCAAAACAGAAGATTGGAAACTCCCCAGCAGGTATAAAGTAGATTAAAGATTCATGTTTTGTTACAGGAGTGTGGTAAAATGGGAGAAAGGTTTTATCACTCTACAATGCAGAGGTAGGATCTATCCACAAGCAAAGAAATGAGGGACAGACTCATGCTTGAGTCCCTCTCTCCATTCCTCAGACACAAAATGTGTGTTTGATGATCCCAGGGGGGAGTCTCAACACTTGTCAGGATGGGCCTGTAACTTACAAAGCCTAGAAAACAAATAGATCACAGAATCCCAGAATCCTAGGGGTTGGAAGGGACCTCGAAAGATCATCCAGTCCAACCCCCCTGCCAGAGCAGGGTCACCTAGAGTCCATCACACAGGAACGCATCCAGGCGGGTTTTGAATGTCTCCAGCCAAGGAGACTCCACAACCTCTCTGGGCAGCCTGTTCCAGTGCTCTGGCACTCTCACATTAAAGAAGTTCTTCCTGATATTCACATGGAAGTGAATTCCAGTTTGCAACCATTGCCCCTTGTCCTATCATTGGACGTCACTGCAAAAAGCTTGGCTCCATCGTCCTGCCCCTCACCCTTTACATATTTGTAACCATGGATGAGGTCCCCCCTCAGTCTCCTTTTCTCCAAGCTAAAGAGACCCAGCTCCCTCAGCCTTTCCTCACAAGGGAGATGTTCCACTCCCTTCATCATCTTTGTGGCTCTGCGCTGGACTCTCTCAAGCAGTTCCCTGTCCTTCTTGACCTGTGGGGCCCAGAACTGGACACAATACTCCAGATGTGGCCTCACCAAGGAAGAATAGAGGGGGGGGAAAGATGGTGATATGGATTGATTTTTAAACCATAAAGGACCACGCTGCAGTGAAACCTTCAGGAACAGCAAATAAAATGTGTGAGCATTTAGAAGCAGTGGTGTAGCTCCTGACTGCTCACAAGTACATACCACTACTTACTACACGCCCACACACAAGCACATGTGAGCAAGCAAACACGAATTGCAGGCACGAACACACACACACACTCTGCCTTTCTTAATAACAACCCCATTTCATGGTGAGCACATGGAAATGGGAGACTCGCAGCATATTTCATTTGAAAGGGAAGAAAAAAAATAGTCATTTCCAAACCAAACTGTCTGAGTGATTCTTTCTAAGCCATGCAGCATGATCCTTCCTCTGGTTGCGATGGGGGAGGGAAGGGGATGGGGTGAAAAAGAAAAGCAAGGGGGGGGGGGACACGCGACAAGTTCGGGGTTAGATGGGAGCTCCCACCCATTTCCTTTCCTTGCCCTTCCCAGGCATGTCAGAGCTGGGAGCCAAGACAAATCGAGCTCTCAGGAGCTTGCAGACAGACAGCACCGCTTACCGAGAGCTCAACTGCAGCCCTTGGAGAAGAGTGAGGTAGGGGATGAGCGTGGAAAAAAAATTAAGAAGGGGGCAGTGCCCTCTGCTGCCAAAATCAAGCTGTCGATGTGGAGGGTTTCAAGGAGACAAGTGAGCAGGATGCAGCCAGACGGGGCCTCCGGGAGTTTGCAAAGAGTCAGAGCACTTGGCAAGGGGAGGAAAGTTGGCCGAGGTTCATCTAAGGTCAGCAGGGTTCATCTGAGGCCTCTCCCCCACTGCTCAGCTTACCAGAAAGTGAAATGGATATGACTTGTGTCTACAGCCCTCACGTAGGCATTAGACCGGTTTCATTAGCTTGGGCAAGCTGAGGTCCTTGGAGGAGAAGTGGAAAGAGCTGCTGTTGCTAAGGAAAACTGACTTCAGAGCAGCAAAACTCCTGTGGTCAGTACATCTGGGGCTTACAGTTGCTACTGTGATGGAGCCTTGAAAGACCCAAACAACGCAACCAGAGAAGGGCAGGTTCAAATCCTCATTTAACAGTATGGGGACTGTGGGCCCTGAGACTAAGGTCAGGGTTCACACCACCTAACTTTAGCCCTGAGTGCTCATCATTCAGCTTATTCCTTGAAAAGAGAGACCCTGAATCCACCAGCCCCAGACCAGGATGTACTGACATCCAGGAGACCAAGGGTGTCAGATGTCCCTCTTCTCCTATTCTAAGTGTCCCTTACAGGGTTCTCTAACCCAGAAGAGGCGGTCTGCAAGCTGAAAAAATTCAATCCATTTTTCTTCTAAAACTTCCCCAAACCCTGTGATTCCCCCCCCCCTCGACCCTCCCACTGTTTTCTCTCAGTCTATGGCTTCTCTCCACAACATGAACCCACTTTCTGGTGTTGCAACATTGCTGGGAGCTTTCTCTTCTGCTACTGCAGCACTGGGTAAGATGTGTTTGACTCCCTGGGGAGCAAAGAGACAATTTGTATCATCCGTGCAACATAATACTGTGTCAGCAGCTGCTCACTGGTGTGTAACTTTAACTATAGTTTACCAAATCAGGGAAAATTCTAGCAGAATAAACAAGTCCATCAGTCCTGGCATTGACCAAATATCACAGCATTCTGCTAACATATGTCCATGATATAAAATAATAAGTATAACAGCAAAAAGTGATCTGCATGTAACAGAAACATGTATTTAGCATGTGTATAGCTGGGTATGAGTGAGGTCTTGTTAATACTATTGTCTGTTCAGTCTTGGATGTAACCAGACTCACATTTTTGACACATTTTTCTTGACACTTAGGGAGCCAAAGCTATTCTTCAACTGATATTAGAGGCAGACATGATTTAGAATCACAGAATCATAGAATCATAGAATGGGACCTTAAAGATCATGCAGTTCCACCCCTCCCTGCCATAGGCAGGGACATCTCCCACTAGACCAGGTTGCTCAAAGCTCCATCCAACCTGGCCTTGAACACTACCAGGGAGGGGGCATTCACAACCTTCCTGGGTAACATGTTCCAGTGTCTTATCACCTGCACATTAAAGAACTTCTTCCTAATATCCAGTCTAAATCTACCTTGCTTTAGTTTCAACCCATTCCCCCTTATTCTATCACTACAATTCCTCATAAAAAGTCTTTCTCCAGCTTTCCTGTAATCCCCTTTCAGGTACTAGAGGTTACATCCCATAAGCTTTTGAAAAACTATCAATTATCAGGAGAACTGCAACGTATTTGTAGAGAATTTTAGATAAGTCATACACTTCATTGAGAAAAAAAACCCTTTAAAACCACTTGGGAATAGGTTTCAACAATTATCAGGACTAACAGACATTGAGCTGGTGTGGAAGGGAGGTCTGGCTGGCCTAGGACAAATTCTTCAGTCTGATCTTCCTGTCATTATGAGGTGGAAAGCCTGAAAATCTACCAAATGTTCTAAAGGGGGAAATACTCCAATGCACAGGTATAATTAGGTAAACACCTTATTTCCATATCCTTATTATCTCCATCACTTATCACCTGCAGTTAAATGTTTTAGTATTCCATTTTCTTACCTTTCACTTCTCTCACATCACTGGCCTTCTCCTGTCCCTCTTTCTCCTCTCTTGATACCACAATGCCTTCAGACCATCAAGTTTTCTTGTCTTGCTGCACATTTTTCCATCTACTCCTCTCCTCTCCATGGAATTTCAGAGCACTGTCTCTTCATCCAAGTCAACATAATGAAAACTGAATAAGCAATTATTTGCAGTTAAAGCAAATGTAGCCAGAGCTCCTGTTCACACCTGCACCCTCACAGTTTGTATTCTCTATGTGACAGCAAGAATATAAACCACTAAACAGTGGTTCACACTTCTTTCTCACTGATGGAGAACTTCAGAACCATGCTAGGTGGCAGGCCAGAGAAGAGGACTCTCAAGTTTTGGTGTCCCTTGCATGACATCTCCACTGCAGGTCATGTAAGGACTTCAACATTAAGCTGAAGTATGGGAACATACCCTCTCAGAGGGCTCTTTAAGTGTAGGACCTACTATTTGCTATGAAAGGCCAAAGATATTCTGGTATTCCATGACTCTGTGTATCAGTCTTGGTTGTCCTCTAGACAATTGATCACTACATAGACTCATGAATGGGGTGAAAAAGCATGGTGTTGCCCTACCTATTTATTATTCATTGAAGTAGTAAAGGCTCTTCCTGACCCTGAAGGTAACAAGCAGCTGGCTCCCACTTACAAAGCAGACACAAATTATAGCTTTCAAGTCCATTAGTTGGCTGGAGGGTAGGTGTGTTAGGGGTGTGTGTGTGTCTGTGGGTGCAGGGGTCTACCAGTAGGTGCTACAAGAAATAGCATGGGTCGATGGCTGATTTCCCAGAGCTTCATTGCTTTGAGAACTCAGCTTATTTGAGAACATTGTGTTCAGGTTGTGTTTATCTTGAAGGGTGAAGCAGACTGCAGCATGGCAGGATCGTGATCTGGAGCGGGGAGTGAAAGGAGGCAGAAAAATTAGCAGTGTCATGTGAAGTCAATCTAGTGACTGCAGTTGAGGTAGGAAATGTCTCTTTCAGTGCACAATTTCATGGGGTGACATCCCTTATTCCTACCTCTTTCCTACCTCTCTCTTGTACACAAACCTGCCTGGGAAATAGATAGGTACATGAAGCCACATTAAGATTCTGTTCACTGGCTTGAGTGAATAGAATGAGCCTCTCCTCTTTTTTCCAGGCTCTGACATTAAGGCCACTGACCACAGCCTGAATCACCTGCTAGCAAGTACAGTCACAGACGTATTTTCTTTTCCACAGCATGCAAATGTTAGCCGAACTTTCTTTAGCATCAGTCATGGCTGGTAAACTAGAGCCTATTGCTTGGCTTTCCTTCTTCTTTTTCTATGTTTCTATTCTCTTTTTTCTATCACTTCTTCTTCACTGCAAGGTGTCCTGAGCAACTCTTACACGTAGCTGGAGTGATGCTTCCGTGTGTCCCTTCACAAAGTCTTCTTCCAATACAAATAATCTGAGTGTAAGAAGAGTCTTGAGAGGCTCACAGAGCAATGACCATTGGATAACTTTTTTGGAAATTCCAGCAAATGGTCCTGGCAAAACAGAGTTTTGGAAAATAACAAGGAAGGGCACAGGATGCAACGTCATGATATATCCCTCCATAAAACGGCCTTGGAAGGCTGGAAAAGCATTGGCATATCCCTCCTGTTGAAAAGACAATAGCAGTGGGGGTTTGGCATGATCTTCCTTGAAAAAACATGGAAACTAGGCAGAAGAGCAAAAGTTCTGGCAGCACCATGTTTTCCCTCCGCCGCCAAGAGCTAGCGGTATTTGGAACACACCACAGCAAAACATAATATATATATATACATTCAAAGGAGAAAGCGGGATGATTTTTTTCCCTGGTTTCAAAAAAAAGCAAAGTACAGCTTGTTACAGCTTCTCCTGGAGCTGTGTCAAGGGAAAGCAGTTAATGATCTGTTACTATCACTGTACAAACACTCATCGATCGCCTTTGTAGGTGGCAGACTCCCATTATGGGAGATGCTGTGCAAACACCAAATTAAAAAAGGAAGGTGTCTGTAGTGAAAGTGCAAAGACCCAGCTCGTTAAGCCAGAATCTTTGATGTGGGAAGGCTGCATCATACAGGATCACACAAATACATCTGGAGCTTTGAGAGGGGGTCAGAGGGCTCAGCTTGGAGTGGAGAAAGCCTGGAGTGGAGATCTTTGGGTACAAAGGCAACACAGGACCACAGTTGGCACAGAATATTTCAACATTCACAGAATCACAGAATCCTAGGGGTTGGAAGGGACCTCAAAAGATCACCTAGTCCAACCCCCCTGCCAGAGCAGGGTTACCTAGAGTCCATCACACAGGAACGCATCCAGGCAGGGTTTGAATGTCTCCAGCCAAGGAGACTCCACAACATCTCTGGGCAGCCTGGTCCAGTGCTCTGTCATTCATTTATTCCCTACAATAAATTTTGTCAGTAGTTGGATTTTGCATCAGAACAACAGGTTGGGGCTGATGTGTGGGGTCCTGTCACAGCCCTGTGTCCAATTTACAGAGGTGAGTGCAGAGGACCAGGAGAAAAAATGTCAGGGATGCATCTTATACCGTGTATGGGAGACTGGGGTGGACTACTAAAGCCCTTGGAAGATGTGGGCTTGCTATCAGTGAATAATATTTAGGGGCTCTTTTATTAGTGTGTCTAGAGAAAAACTCTGTGTAATTTATCACTTTTGCTCGGGAGCACAGTTTAGGATTCATGCTTTTCCCACAGGACATCAACAGATAAAACAGGAAAGGTGCTAGAATATGTTCGTGTCAGGGAAGTAGGAGTTTCTCTGCTGTTACTCTTTTGGTTTCAATACTACATGATGCCAAGCATTTTCAAGCCCTGTATTGTGCTAGTTCTGCACACCAGTTTTGTGCAATGCTATTTACTGCTGAGTTCAGTGAAAATCACCTTCGGGACCTTCTATTGTACAGCTGAGCTTTCAAAGGTCTCATGTGGTACCTGCTCTTCAAAGCGAGTAAGACACTTTCTTACCTTCGAGGACCAAGGTCTAAACACCTTCATGGACTTGCCTGCAGGTTGGTAAAATTTTTCAAGCCCTACCTGACCCATGATAAATGCAAGAACATGACCTTCACCTTTCTTCTTTGCTTAACCAACCCATTTACAGCTGACCACCATTCAAACCCCATAGATGGCAGTGGGTTGGTTTGTAATCTTCTTCGGGAGATTTAACATTCATGATATGTCCATTAACCACTTGATATGATCCTGACATTATCTGCCTTTTATAAGCAGTTTATATATACACAACTTATAATATATAGGTGTTATTAAATATGTAATATATATATACAGAAATATAGATATGTAAAAGTAGATATAGATGCCTGATAATGAGAATCTAATGACAGGGTCCTCATTAAATGTTTAGAAAACTAGGCATTTTCTATCTCTACTGCCATTCAAAGCTAAAACCAAAATAGAAATCTCTGTGGAGCACAGCTCACTCTTTATATTGGGATTTCTAGGGTGACTCCTTCATATGCAGCGTTGTCCTCTCCAGCATCCTGCAAGCCACTAAGGTGTGTTTATTTCATTTTAATTTATCAGTGAGAAATTCCAAATCCCGGTAAACAATTAAAAAGTAAATATTTCCACAGCAATATTAATATACAAACACATAAAATCTGTGAGTCTTAAACAAGATGTTCAAGCCTAACATGGAAGAACTTAAGAAAATAATTTGGTTGTGAATCATAGCCAGAAATACAACCTCTGCCCTGTCCACATAGTGTGCCAAATTAATCTGTTCTTGTTTGAAAGACCTATACATTGAGTTTATTTTTTAACTAGGGAATACACTACAGTACTATGATATATCTAACCTTAGTCTGGTAGTTACTTGTCTCAAATATAAATCAATTAAAGCACTATTACCTGAACTGATGATTTTCCTTTTCCTTTTTGGAAAAACATGCATTAAAAAGAAAAGAAAAATAGTTTATCAATCATCTCTCCCATATCCTCAAGTTAACTTCGTTCTGAGTCCCTGCTGTGTTCAATAAGAGGAGAATATATTTATATATATATATATGGAGACTGGGTTTCCTTAAATTAGATAGGATGAATCACCTTCTATATTCTTAATTTTCTCCCCTTTCACTCCAAGAGAAGAATATCTGTTCAGACAAGATACTTGAGGTGGATTTATGGAGGCAAGAACCATCACGCTAGGTGTAAAATCTAGTGGTGGTGTCTAAGTTGGAGGTGGTCAGTCCTGGACTAAGAAGCAGCTTTGGATCATGCATTTAGAAAGGACTTTTCCTCCCTCCTGCCCCACCACCATAGTGCACCGTATTATATTATCTTTCTTAGATTATGAGATGTTTGAGAACACAACATTAGGAGGCAAAATGATAGTCGTCTTCACCATCTCCAGTCTCACCACAAAAATTTATAAGAAAGAAAAAAAAAGCCAATGTCCACTCTTACCAGATGGGTGTTCCACTTGACTAGAATCCAAAATTATTGGTAAGTCCTGTCTCCCAAATTTTCTTTTATTCACAATGAAAAAAAAAATGGGAAATGAAAGAGGGTCTTTTTCTTCGTCATGTCTGAAAAAAAATGCTGCTCCATTCCAGCTGCAGAATATCTGGGCTTTCTTTAGATTTAGGCCCAGTGTGATTTGAAACTCTGTGAGATAAAGGTTTAATGAGAAAAAAAAATGTTAATTACTTTAGGTTATGACTGAAAGACTGGGCCAAAAATATATTAATGGCAAATAAATTCCCTGCTGAGCTTTGGTAGAAGGGAAGGTTTTTTAATATAAATTAGGGCATTCAGAGTGAAATATCCTCATCCTTTCTTCCTTAGCTTGGTGCTATGTGTTTAAGGTTTTGCCTCAAGGTTTAAAGACTTCCTTATGTCTCATGAAATAGAAACCCCATTAGTAGAGGCAGTAACAAGGATTGTTCTCATTCCTATCTTTAGGTATGAATGATACTTCAGGGTTATTTAGCCTGGAGAAAAGGAGACTGAGAGGAGACCTTATTGCCCTCTACAACTACCTAAAAGGAGGTTGTAGTGAGGCTGGTGTTGGTCTCTTCTCCCCAGTTGCTAATGACAGGACGAGAGGAAATGGCCTCAAGTTCCATCAGGGGAAGTTTAGGTTGGAGATTAGGAAGAAGTTCTTTCCTGAGAGGGTGGTTGGGCACTGGAATGGGCTGCCCAGGGAGGTGGTGGAGTCACCATCCCTGGGGGTGTTCAAAGAACGGGTTGATGAGGCACTTGAGGCCATGGTCTAATGGTCTAATGGTTAGGAATATGATGGGATAAAGGTTGGACTTGATGATCCTGGAGGTCCCTTCCAACCATAATTATTCTGTGATTCTATTCTATGATTTTACTCTTCCATGTTAGCTGGAATCATGTACCTACTGGAGAGGGATCTCTGAAAGACCTTTTCTGAAAGAAGAAACAGATATTTGATGTTACCTGATGGATCCCACCTTGCCAAGCCTCACAGGTCCTGCTTTGCCGTTACTCATACTTCTAACAGTGCAACAATTTCAGAGATTTGAGCCAGCAGATATCATCAGAATTAGAACACTGGAAATTGTTTAGCAGTGAGGTAGGGTCTATTATCTTAGGTGCATTATCTAAGATATCTATGTTAAAAATTATCCATTATTTTAGCACTTTGCTAAAATAGTTATTTAGCTATAAGGATTTATACTGATACTTTCATTAATTGTGACTGTTCACAACCACTTTCCACTACATGATGTAATCATGTCCAATGAGTAATTTAACCAAAACTTGAGGTTTTCTCCTGCTTTTATGTCTTATAGCACTGCCCTGCTCCCTCAGAGGATTAATCATTTTAAGTACTATTATTTGTTCACCCCATTTGAAACAGTGTGATTCTATCTTTATGTAATTTAATATGTATTAATGAAGGCAAGAACAAAAGTAAATTGGATTGCCAATGTCAAAACAGCTTCTCAGACATTTACAAAAATATAAAGAAAAATGTATCAAGAGTTAAATGAATCTCACTTCCTTATCTATCTTAAGCAAAAATATAGTCTGTCTACACACTAGAGTACTTTATGGACTTTGCAGACACAGACAGTATAGAAAATGGAATTGAGAATGTCACTCACTTTATTCTAAGATAACTGAATGAAACAGGTAGAATAGTTTACTTTCACAAAGTGTGAATTTACCTTTACTGATGATAAATGGGGCCTGAAGGGATGGGCTTAAATGAAGTTGTCAATGTTGTAGACAGCTGTGGTGACATTCATACCATCAGTGGAGAGAAGTTCCCATTCCAAAGCTTCAGTGACATAGCTCCCCTCTCAAATGTTGGAGCGAATCCAGAGGAGGGTCAGGAAGATGATCAGAGGGCTGGAGCACCTCTGCCATGAAGACAAGATGAGAGAGTTGGAGTTGTTCATCCTAGAGAAGAAAAGGCTCCAGGGAGACCTTAAAGCACCTTCCAGTTCCTGAAGTTGCTACAGGAAAACTGGAGAGGGACTTTTGACAAGGGAATGGAGTGATAAGACGAGGGGGAATGGTTTCAAACTGAAAGAGGACAAATTTAGATTGGATATTAAGAAGAAATTCTTTCCTGTAAGGGTGGTGAGACACTGGCCCAGGTTGCCCAGAGAAGCTGTGGCTGTTCTCTCCTTGGCAGTGTTGAAGGCCAGGTTGAATGGGGCTTTGAGCAACCTGATGTGGTGGGAGGTGTCCCTGCCCATGACAGGGTGGTTGGAACTGGATGATCTCTAAGGTCCCTTCCAACCCAAAACATTCTAGGATTCTATGAAATGTTCAGTCTAAAGCAGTTATATAGGATTTCTTGTAGGTGGTGGTCTGTCTTCTTCTTGGGTCTCTACAGGTATGGTTGCATCTCCTATGGAAGTGCACGTCTCCATCCACTGTAACAGGAACTGGCCATGACTAAGCACCTTAGCTGATGCCTAAAGATAGCTGAATAAAATCTAGGGCCAAGGCTACAAGGCTGAATTAGTGGCAGAACCAAAAGTAAATCCCATCTGAAGTCTAGCCTGTTATCAGACATCCAACATGTCTCTTGCTACATACGTAGTCTTCTCACTCTTACCAGTAACTCACCAATATAATATTGCTTATAAAGAATCTCTATTAACTTTGAGGGATAGTGTGAATGTGCAGGGTATTTATATAATTCTTGACTCTGTATTGTGTGCAAACAGTAGGAGAATGGGACAGCTGAGGAATTCAGCCTGGAGACACAGTAGTCATAGGCACCTTCTGTTGGATGTAGGACAGAAATCAACCACTCTCATTAGTACTTAAATCGACAAAGTGCTACCAAGGTAACGGCTCTCTCCACAATATTGTTGTCTTGACTAAACAACTTACTCTAAGCTCAGTTGAAATAATATGTTTTTTCACCTGCAGGAGTGAAACATTCAAGACGACATTCCAAGACGGATCTGGTTAAGGTCATAAAAATTTTGTGGTAACCTATATATTATTTTTATGCATATGCTTAACCCGATGTATTTTATGAATGTGCTAAAGTGCAATAAATCACCTAAAATATGGTGTAAAACACTTCAGACTCTTACCAGAGTATCGAATGCTCACACATATTCCATACATCTATAGACTCATGCAGATGCACAAGAGTAGAGACCTGCCACCTCCTGAGTACAGTTGACAGATGGGAGTACTGCTTGCTTGTCTTCTGTGTGGGAGGTCATGAGAGTAGTCACTGTGTCTGTGATGGATTAGCAGTCAAAATGAAGACAGATAGCGTGGAGGAACAGCACGGCTCCAGCATTTACCATGTGTCTCAACAACTGGAGTAAAGGACGGAGTTTCCTAGGAATTATATTGCAGGAGAAAGAAAGTCTGTCTCTTCCAGTGGATAAAGACAAATACGTTGAAATTCATGTTTCTGCAGAAAACCAATGTGAGAAGTCTTAAGGAAAACTGAAACATTCAGTTGCCTCTGCTTAGGGTCAGGATATAGGGTGGATGCCCCCTGATTATCCTGCTATCCCCAGTTATTCTGATGTTACAGTCCTTGAGCACCATTATATACTATCATCTGGTTTCATCTGTTCAGGCGTGTTTTTCAACAAGTGTTGCAGTAATTTAGAGGTTTAAGTCAGGCTGGAAAAGAATCTAAAAAGCTATGCAAGCTTATGGGACTGGAAATACCTGGAGATGAAGGTGCTCCAGCAGTTTTCATAGCCTGAACACTGCTCACCTTCTGCAAGCCATGATGGAAAAATTGGCATAAAAGAAATTCCCCTTTCACTCAGGATATTCAACTAAATGGGCCCATAATGATCCTTTCTGATCTTAATATTTACAAAATACTAGAAATAAGTTTAAACAAGAGACTTGTTATAGGAGGATGGGCAAATGTTCTGCAGATTTGATATCATGCTCCAGTGATAATCAGTGAAGGACACTTCTGGGTGTAATAAACACGAGTGTAAAACACTTGACCAAATGACATTGAAACAGAAAATTCCTCCCTTGTCAGTATATCTTTTTTAACTAATCTAGTGCATCCTGAAAGAAATTTGAGTCAATAGCACAAACAGTATCTAGCCCCTTTACATTTCTACATGTGAATCAAAGCATGACCCTTGTGTTCAGCACAGCCTTCTCAGAAAGCCATTCATCATTTCCTAGCACATGAGGACTGTGCAAACACTACATCTTACAGCCCTAAAAGTGTAAGAACCAGGTGGATTTTTTTCTTTTTTAAAAAAGATGCTCTTAGCAGAGAAGAGAGAAGGAAGTGACTATTTCTTTTAACATTTCTACAACACTGCCTTTTGACTGACCTTGGGCTTGGCAGTAAGTATGACATCAACATGACAGCAACTGGCACCAGGCAACATTTCCTGAGAGAGCTACTGATGATTACAGTTGTCCAGGAACTCACAGTCCCTATACCACTGAGTTTAACATTTATAGAATCAGGCAAGAAGAAGAAGACATCATCTCTTACTGGCAGAATCCAACACTCTAAACATGACTCGAACTTGTTTTTTCCAGAATGAGAGCACTGCCCCACAAGCTACTGAGCAGAGGTCTCAGTTGCATGTCGGTAAGCTACTAAAGAACTGCAAAAGTAGCAGTTCAAAGAGCTTCCCAGGAGGCTCAGCCACCTCTCCATATGCTCTGCTTCTCCAGGCAGCTTGCTCCAACAGGCTTCAGGCATCGTGTGTCCCTGAAATGGCAAGCCAGCTCCAAGGGAAGAATCAGATGGGTGAGGTGGCAGGAGAAGTGGAAGCTGGAAGCATCCCAACAAGTTTCATATCCTGCCCATGTTCCACCAAAACCAACACATTTCCACAGAGAATTTAAGTCTCACCCAATAGGTGTTTTCCAATGGAAAAAAACTCCACAGGAAAACTTGTGACCAGATTTTATAAAGGCTCAATTCAGACACCAATAAAATTAATTTGGATTCTTTGAAAGTGGGACTTCCACAGTGACCAGGTAATTTTTCACTTGTTTTAAAAAAATAAAAATAAAACATTATTTGTTTATTTTTGCTAGAGGAAACTCTCATTGGCTTTGGCTGACCTCAGGCTGCAGCCCTCAGTGAGGACAGGGTCAGTCAGAAAGCTCTAAATTACAGTTATACACAGAAAGATCTGGAGAGAAACGGGTGTGTAATTAAGGAATGGGAGGTTCTTTTTCCTGGGGGTAGAAGTGAGGGGCAAAGGAGAAGCAGATGAGAGCGTTAGTAGCATAAAAGGGTTTGAAGAGCAAACCTTGCTCCTTTTCTTTAGGTGGAATCAGTGCTCAGGCCTGTTCCCTAGGATACTGTGTCCCTACAGTGTGCTCACTCATGGACCAATTTAGCCATAGTCTCAAGTTTTCAGTTCCTGCAAAATAAAAAATCTCATAGATTCCCAAACCCACAAGGGCCAGCAGAGGGTATGGAGCTGGCAGGAGTGTGTAATATAAGAGAGTGTTTGTTGGTAGCCTGGGATAAGCCCAGATCTTAGCCCAGCTTGGAAAGCCACGTCTCTGAGCACAATAAGAAGGAGTGATTCATGGTGTATTAATGGTACCATCAACCTGGCGAGGGAATCACCACGGCAATTTGGAGTCCCTCTCTCCCTGACAGCAAAACATTCATCTGCAGGCTTTCAAAACACAGGAGGGGAAGGAAAATGAGAAAAAAAAATAGAAATAAAAAAGAGATATACAGTACAAGGCAACAGTGCCAGGAGCTGACATCTGGGGCTGGGGTTAAGGAGAAGTTTGTAGATGCTACGCATGAATCTGCAGGCAATGACGCAAGGAGACAGGAGTCTGCGACAGTGGTGGGATGTTGTGTTGGTGGAGAAGGAGAGGAAACCCTCTTCTCCCCCTTCTGCTTTTCTGCCCTTCTTGCCAACCTCCCAGCACGTCAGTCCCAAATTTCAATGAGAAAGAAACTCCTGGCAGGCGCTGGAAGGAAATTGTTGACCTTCGCGAGTTGCTGACAGCCTTCAGCGTATTTCCAGGTCACCCATAATGGTGTGGGGCTTGGTGTGGAGGATTTGCCTTCTGCGAAGAGAGCAAGATGTGTGAGGATATATTTTTGGTTTGATTCATACCATATCATTGTATGAATGACCCCTGACTGAGATCAGGAGCCCAAGAAGGTAGTTTTATGTGCCTCTTTTGACTGATCATGAATTCACATTGACTTTAAAAAACAACATCTGGAGCTCCTTTCTGGACTGGACTAACTGGTGTCAGACTTCTGTTCTGAATCCTGCTGTAGAAGCACAGGAATGCTGTCTTTCTGTCAGAAAAAAACAAAAAAGAAAAAAAAAAGAAATGTTAGTACGGATTTTTTTCTGCATTTATCCAAACTTTTTTAATCCTTTAGACTCCTCCTCCCATCCATTTCAGTCAGGATTTTTTATGCAGCAAGCATCACTGACAGAAAAAAGAGAGGGTGGGATTCATCTTGCCTACACTGATGTATCTTACTGTTTTTTTTCACCTATAAGCCAGTTATCTAACCCTCTCAGTAGTCAACAGAGAGGAAAGTTCCTGCAGTCAAAGATTAATTTCAAGCACCTGAGGATTAGGTGGAATTTATGAAGATGTTTGTTTCTCCCTGTTGACTCTAGAGGGAGCTTAGGAGACCAACTTGGCTCCAGACAATCAACTATTAAAAAATAAAATATATTTGTTCAACTAAATCACATTCTGTGCTCTATGGACTAAAATGATGAGGAATTTGATTTGGTTGCCTGTACATAGGTATCTGGTGATATTTTAGATGCTCTAAGACTCTTACTTCACATCCAGCTAGCACATTAGAAAGGTTAGATGTAGGTCCTATTGTACATCTAATAGACTTCCATAGCTTCAAAAAGTGAAGGAGTTCAGGCAAGTCCTTAGGCTCCGCATCAGTGTTTGGTGTTGCCTGGCCCCACTGTTTCTTGATTGCAGATATTGCAGCAAATGTGAAGCTTAAGTAAGACACCTGTAACAGGTCTAAACCTAATAAGTGTAGATCTTTCGGCTTTCCCAGGTGAGGACTGTCAACACCATTTCTTTAGCTCAGGAGGGAGCTATAGAGAGAACTACAGACATTTCTGCAGAAGTTTTGAAAGGAGTTTTTTCTTCAGAACCTCATGGTTTTTATGCAATGAACAATGACACTTCTGTTCCAGGTGTTTCACTTATTAGGCTGTTCTGGACCCTGTTGTGTTTGATTCTAACTGAAACCTTATTTAGATCACTATTTTTACTCACCTCTTCATAAAAGTATAGCCATGGAATCTTAGAATCCTATAATTGTTTTGGTTGGAAAAGACCTTTTAGATCATCGCATTCAACCGTTAACGCAGCACTGCCAAGGCCACCACGAAACCATGGCACTCAGCACCACATCTACACATCTTTTAAATCCCTCCAGGGATGGTGACTCCACCAATGCCCTGGACAGCCTGTGCCAGTGCCTGACAACCCTTTCAGGGAAGAAATTTTTCCTAATATCCAATCTAAACCTCCCCTGGCACAACTTGAGGCCACTTCCCCTTGTTCTATCACCTGTAACTTGGGAGAAGAGACAGATCCCCACCTTGCCACAACTTCTTTTCATGTAGTATAGTATCACAAAGGCTGTTTTTATTGGTATAAATTGGGATTTTGATCACTTTCTCTAGACCACTAAAGACAGAGCATTATAAATTTGAAGAGTAGTGAAAGCCTCAAAGTCTCTGTATAAACATGGTCTGCAAAAGAATTTGCCATCCACCAGCTAAACTTAAATAGGTATTCAGCTGGTCTATTCTGTCACCCTTAACTGTGAGGTCAAATATGTTTTTTAAACATCAGTTGCAGTTGATCATGTGTCTATGGGATGTGTAACCTTGCACCTGGAGCATATGACATAATCTTCTACAGAGGCACACAGGGGCCATCTTACACACAGACTGCAATTGTCTAACGTCCCATGACAGTGACATGCCTTGCCCAGGAGCAGATTATACACGTCATTCGATGTGGTCTGATGGCCAGTGATCCAGCACTGGTCTGCAGGACTTAGCTACCCTCAGACAAAGTTAAACTGAAACACTAATTTCAGTTAATTCAATGGAGAAAAGACTAATTAAAAAAAAAAAGGAGTCAATATATGTGAAACAGTCTATACTCAAATTCTGTAAAAGACTGTCCTGAAGGATTTTTGATAACTCAGTTCAAGTATTTTTAAAAGACAAGCTTTATTTAAATAGAAAAGGAAAAAAAAATGTCTGTGGATTTTCACAGTTTTAGGATATCTTGCTTTTGGTTGTGCTGTAAATATTTCAAGAAGAAGCTGGAGTAATTTCTTTGTTGTTTTTTTTCTCATAGTCTCAATTATAAAACAGGAGTAAAATATTGATTTACTACAGGAGTGGGAGGGAGAGGATTTTTTCTTTATGTAATTTTGACCAAGGTTTCCTTTTTTCCTTTGCTACCAACAGCTCAAATAGTCACTTCTCATGGCTGGCTGAGCTTGAACCATCTCCCAAAAGCACCCGACTTGCCACTGTCTTCAAGTAATCCATGAAAAAGTGGGTTCAAAATGTTGTCAGTAGGCATAAAAAACATCATAACACTGAAAATTAGGAATGGTGTGGGAAACTTTAGCCACCTGCTTGACCAAAACCACTACCCAGATCTAAATCTGAAGATATCAAAACAATGATGTCACCTCCTGTCTTAAATTTCCAATTATTTGAAGTCCCACAGCTTCATTTTTCTATGTTCAGTTTCTTCTTTGTCTTTCTCTTCTCACTTAAAATGCCCTGAAGTGTTTCAAATATGAAAAGTGTCTTAATCTGGTGCTGCAGAATGTGTTTTTAAGCACTTATTTCAGGTCATGCAGACCACCAGACATCCTTAAAGTGGTAATAACCTTTCATCATTTCTATTTCCCATTAGAAGTGGGGATATTGCCTGCACACTAGATCTGCTTACTCTATGAACCAGTCAGATGTGAACTGGTTCTGTTCTAAAAGTCATATAACTACACTTAACTTGGTGATGAACATCGATTATTTAGTCTTGTTGAGCTGTACCATTTGTTGGGTCATGGATTACTGCTAGAAAAATCATACCTGAAGTCTTTAGAAAGGGCAGAAGGGAGGAGGGGAGGAGAGGGGAAAGGAAGGGAGAGGAGAAGAAAAATAATTTAAAAAAGAGTGAATTATTTTTGCCACTGTTTTGGTTTTCTGTACATTAGTCTTTTTCTTTCTTCTTATTTTTTCTTTTCCTTCAAATGTTAAAAATATTTTTTTCTTTAGCTGGACCATCAAAATCCAATGCTAATGCAGTAAACATTTTGCAGGGTGATTAATCTGAACAATCGTACTTTTCCATATTGACTGGCTTCCCATGTGTTTCCAAGTGAGGTGGGAAAAGGAAGAATCATTCCAGACTGAATGATCACAGTAGGACCTGTCCAAGGTTCTAGCCCAACTTCCCACCAGCAGCATTCCCCAATAACCTCACCCCACAACCAAAATCTATCCTAGAGCCATCTCACAGGTGGTTTCAGGCCACACCGTGGTTTCAAGTCCTACAACTGGACTATGGTCAGACACCCTCCTCTGGGATTCAGAATCAGTATCTATTCATTGTGGGTTTATCTTCACAAGAAATGGCATTATCTTTCGACAGTGAGCTGGTTAAGGATGGGCAAAGGAGAAGAAGGAAATTAAATCAGGGCATATTTTGTCCTCTGGTTTCTACTTCATCATCTTTGTGGTTTTTTGGATGTTGGGAAATTCAAAATAAGGAAAGATGCAGATCAAGGAGACAGCATAAGTCTCAGCAAATGTCTAACTAGCCAAATCTTAAATCAATATGTACAAACAAGAAGAGGCAAGTGCCATTTCCTTGCTAGTGGTGACAAGCTTGCATAGAACTGGAAATAGAAGGTGGATGTTCAGATTGAGTTTAATGATTAGCACCAGAGTCTGTGGTCACTGTCTGTCGTGACCTTACTTTTGGGCCTAGGGTACAGAAGTCCTCTCAGTGACTGGATTTTCAGGAGGGCAAAACTCTGTGGGAGCAGATGTTTCCTGGCCTGGAGAGGGTCCCATTGGTGCTTCCTCAGCTGTCTGCTGCTGTTTGTTATCAGCAGCTCCTTGGTCCAGTACTACTGCTTGGTTAAGCCAAACCCATCATGGTATATATGTTGTGTAAATAACAAGTGCTTCAGAAGAAAGTCCCATTGATATAAGAATAAAGATTGTCAAGGTCTCTAGGGTATTTCATTCTCCAGCTCCTTTCAAAGCTCAGCTTTACGTATAATGTTCACAGCCAGGTTCCAATACTTCCCCTGCATTGTGTTGGTCTTTCTGGGCAATTTATGAGGAGAGGAAGGAAAAAATTATTACTACTGGGAGTGCCAAGTGTTGCTCAGAATAACAGATTTCATTGGTGGCAACAACCACAACCAGCTTTTCATTCCATAGCCTGAGGAGAGAGAAACCTGGCACAGTTTATAGGCAACTTAACCAGGATAATTTTGCTGTTTGAAATAACACCTATCTTTGCCTATTCCTTGAATCAGCCCAGCTAAAATTTAATCTATGCTTCTTTATAATTGAGTCACTCCATGCTGTTGATCTCACTGTTTATTAATGAAGGTTATTTCATATAAGGTTAGAGTGATCTGAGTCTCTTGTAGGCTGGTACTGTGGAGCCAAGCTGTTTGCTGAAGTGAAAGCCTATATACTTTAGTGGTTTGTAGTCCTCATATAGGTTTCTTGATCAGCTATGTCACCTGAAAATACTTGTTAAACAATTACTTTGCAGGACCAGATATATGCTAATGAATAAAACAACATCCATCCACAATACTGGAATTTAATTTTCTCTATTATTAAGTTACTGGCATAGTCTGTAGAAGGAACTCATGCTATTCAACACCCTCCCAACTCATGGCATTATTTGAAAGTTTGAATATTCCTGGGAATATACTTAGTAGCCAATTTGCACACATTCATTCTGTTCTGGAGGTCAGATTTCTTTTGCTTAGGTGAAAGCCACTTGGTGGCAGCTGGCTTCAATAAACAAGGCCCTTATACATTTAATATTTGAATATAAAACTTGATCAATGGGGACATCATTTTAGTTGGAGGTTCTTGGAAAGACATGGTAGAACTAATGAGACAAAAAAGGTGGATTTGCCTGACACACCTCTGTGTATAACTACACCCATACAGGACAAGGACAGCATGGATGACTGCATTTCATATCTACATCTCATATCAATTTGTGTGAGAAGATCAGATTCTTTTCCTGGGATCAAACACTTGAAGAGAGTCCAGCAGACCAGAGAGGGATCAGAAATGGGGAGGCACGTGAAATAAGGGTGGTAGAAACTTCCTTCATGGTATACTGCTGACTATGTGCTGTGGACTTCAATATACCTCTTGTGCTTGCTGGGATGGAGTCCTCCTCTGTCCTCTTCACTGCGCATCTCTCCTTAGCCTTTTATTTCCTGAGGTTTCTTTTCTTCTGCTACACTATGTCTGCTGCTGAGATGATGGCAGTTGCAGACTGTCCCTAGGTCATCCCTTCTTTCCCCCGGCCAGAGCACAAGTCAGCAACAAGCACCTGAATTAAATACTCTGGTTGGTATTGGCTGTGTTCATTTCCTCTCCTAGGATGTGGAGCAATCGATTACCTCATCACTGAGCAGAAACAGCCTTGTTGCTGGATTTACACAAGCAAACCTTTCATAGTGCCTGGAGGTATTAATGTTCAGGGGAAAGGGCCAAACCTTTCCTAGATTTTCCCCTTTTATTCCATGTCCTCAGGGGTGTTCTGATACCTATGCAATGGAAAGAGTGAGGCCACCAGAAGCATTTGAACCTCCTTCCTGCAAAGCTATCTTCCCAAAATCATCCCCCTGTTGCTGTAGTGTGGGAAGGAGAAAACATCCATTTTGCAGAGTGACATTTAAGATTGAGGTTAATTAAAGGCTTGAGGAAATGAGCTGAAATCTGTGAAGAATAAAAGCACTCATAAAGGTTTATTGTGGCCATCCTATTAAATGGTTGTAGGCTGTCACTGTTCTTCAGCTAAGCATCCACAACTATTCTTTTCTTAATTTCTCACTTTAATTGTCTTGTATAAATTGGGTGGGTGTGTATTAAAAGCAGAAAGAAATTAAACTGTTTATTTAATGTATTTTGAGAAAGCACAGTGGTCTTCTCCAGAGGCAGGTTTCAGTACTGCTTTTTTGTTTGCATGATTTTTTTGTGTCAGAGAAAATTCAGTGTGTGACGCTGTCAAATAGTACATAGATGACTATAGAAAAATTGCACTCACAAAATCTATCGAGGCAATATCTTGAGTGGTGAGGAATTACCACGTATTTCTTAAAACCTTCATGATCATGGACCTCCCAAGATTCAAAATCAATAAAATGTCTTACTGCAATGACAGCTTTAACAACTCTTTACTACCTTTGAAAAAGGGCCATCTTATGGTTCATAGGTTGCATGGAAAGTCAAATGATGTAGGACTTCTGAATAAGTTTCCCGTGAAGAACTGTAAACAAGCCAAACACTCTTCTCAAGTCCTCTGGCAGAAGAGTATCAAAACCATTCAGTATTCAATGTCTCTGATTCCAGCATCTTTTTAAGCCTCTGTCTATACACCGTGCTCTTCTGGCTCCGCTACCTAGTGCAGGTACTGAAGTGGGACTGGGCAGTCTCGCTGCTAACTGCCTTGGGTTGGTAAAGATCTATCAGTAACTTAGTGTATCTACTTCCTCTTTGCTTCAGCCTGGGGGATAACCTGGTTGACGAGTTACTTCCATCAGGATACAGGACTATTGAAGCATGAGTTTTGCAGAAGCTTCTAACTAAAAGACACTCTGTTTTAATTAGGATCACCAACAAATAAACATACTGATAAATGAACTATAGATCTTCCCTTCTTTATGTTATTACCCATCCTGACCACATCTTAAACACTCTTTTAAGAGAGACTCTCTTAAGAAGTGTGTATTATTTAATCTTCTGCTCTCTCCACACATGATTTATTTGAAACACAAGATCTGATACTCACTCTTTCCAACCATATAGAGAACTTAGCTTTAATAATTTATTTCTTCTTAAGCTAGCTCAAAATCAAGTTCTTCAAGTGCTCAGAGACCACAGCCCTTAATTATTCCTCTTCCAGCATCCGCAAGAATTCAGGCTTGTGAATTGCTCACTAAGGCTTGATGATCCTGTTCCCTAAGTCCTTTGTATGCTTTCCCCCCACCCCCTCGTGTTACCTCAAGTAAATGTGAATGCAATGTGAAGAAAAACACAGCTAAACTGGTAAGAAAGATTAATAACCTCTGTGAAGTTCCCAGTTTACCAAAAACAAACAAACAAACAATTCTTGATAGGCTTACAAATTCCCATACTCTACACAACCTGTTGACTCAAATCTTTGTGAGTCCATTTTGCATTTTAACCTCACTAGGTACAGGGCAAAAATTAAATTGCTTCTATATTTTCATTTGTTTCCTAGTTTGTACATCACAACAGGAAGTTCGTTTGCTGAGCAGTGGAGATCTGGTAAATGAAAGACCTGATTCTTAGCTGCCTTGGTGAAATGCTAGAGATTTTCCAGCTTGGGATAATGTAAGCATCTTGACAGCCACCATTTCTGCTGACACTCTGGGAACTGAACAAGTGGCCTCTAGAACTAAACCCAGCAATTGCTACAAGATGAGCTCATGCTCCCCAGGTAGAATTCTAATGAGCACACGTTCTCTGAGCATCAGACCTTAATAAAGAGATCTATGACACACTTACCAAGAAGACACCAGAAAGAAAAATTATGAAAGGGAGTGATGACTGACAACATTTTCTTTTGCTTTCCCACATTTAGGGGACTAAACTTGTGCAGTGTTGGAAGTGCACAAGTGCTTTCTCTATGTAGAGATGAAGAACAGGTCTAATGTCATAAAAGAAGAAGTAATTAATCGGCTCAGAGTGTTTTATGTAAGCATTAAAGTTTTAAGTGCTTCGTATTTGTAGGGCTTGTTATTCCTGGATATTCTTTCCAAACCTGTTGAGAGACATGAAGCAAATTTCTGGAAAGCTTCCCTAGATTTTCTTAATGTAGAGTAAACCTTGTTGTGTGTCTGCTTGGCTTCAGTATCCCAAAGATCCTGTGCTGCAGCAACATGAAAGGTGACTGGATTCCAACAACCTCTCATGTTTGTTTAAGGTTTGGGACTAACACACCCATCTGACTTAGTTTGTATTCATCACTCCCTACACGTTACACCCACCTTTTGCATTACACTCCCCTTATAGGCCAATATTGCTTTTAAAAATGAACATTTTTTAAGATGTATAGAATGTGTTTTCATTTTCCCTTTTCTCCAGTGACACTCATCAGACATAAACTGGCATGCCTGAGTCTCTCGGGGCCAAGTTATACAAGAAAACCCCAAAATGAGTAAGCCTAAGCCCACCCAAAAAGTGAGGATTAAAGCTGATCTCCTGCTGGTTTGAGGTGAAGTGAAAGCAGGTCCACCAAAATGAATTGCAACTTATTTTGGTGGGATAAGACAAAGCAAAGACAGAACTGAGGATGTAACTCCAAAATGAAGGCTACAAACATGGCTACTAACTACAGAAACAAGAAAAAGAATTGTGTTTTCCATATGAAATGAAGCAATTAGTGTTGAAAAAGTGAGGACCTTCATTCAGTTGCCTGAGCAGAGGTATCTGCAATGTTCTACTGTACTTCACTTGACCTTCAGCATCTTATTTCTGTCCCTGCATCTGCCTGTATACTCTGACCACATCCCTACTCCCTGCTGGGATGAAACATAGGTGTATGCTATTCTACTTTCCCTCATTCCTATGAAAGGAAAACAAGGACACACAAATCATAAAGTGTAATGTGTGGACCAGAACTTTAGGTCATACCTTGGAGTATGCCAATCTCACATTTCAAGTGTGACCTGGATGACCAGCTAGGTAAGCTCCAGTAGAAAGCCTTGTTATTTAACTTTTAAAGGTTAATAAATGTCTTTATTTGGGTTGCTTTTGGTTTTTTGTTTATATGTTATGATTAAATCTTTTATTATACGATCACGGGTAGTTTCTCCTTGTTCACAGGATTTTTGACTCATTCAGGCAGATGGATTGATTTAGATATAACATTGGTTAGTGGAGACTGCTTTTAGTAAAACATTTTTGGGGTCTTTTTTGCAGAAATTAAAAAGTGTACAGTGTTTGAAACATGAAAAGAGAAAATAATTTCATGTTGCAGCTACCAAGAAGCTAGATTTTGCCCATATTTGTGCCCAGAATTCTGATATATTGATATATTGAGATATATTGATATATATTAAGATATATTGATATATTGATATATATCATATATATCTGATATATATTGATGTGAAAGTAACTTTAAACCCTTTTATTCCAAATCTGGAGGCTTACTAAAGGCCTAAGATTGATTTTGAAGAAGCACCAAGAAGTCCTAGCAGTTGCTGAATTCAGGGAGATAAGTTCTTGAAATAGTCATAGAATCATAGAATCATAGAACATGCTGAGTTGGAAGGGACCCTCCAGGATCATCAAGTCCAACTCCTGTCCCTGTGCAGGACACCCCAGGAGTCACATCATGTGTTTGAGAGCATCATGCAAATGCTGCTTGAACTCAGTGCTGAACAGTGACAAAGCTTCTGAAAAATCAAACTGCAAGAATCAGCCCAGTATCACCTAAGTACAAATACCTCAGCTAGAGAGTCTAGTTATATTAGAATGTCTCCAGTCAAAGGAAAGAGACACAGACCTCCAAATCAATGTAGCTCAGACTGTAGAGCATCATGTATTCCTCAACTCACCTTTGGAAAGTCTACCAGATCCGTAGTAAACTTTTTTATTTAAAATTTTATTGTATTAATTTATTTTTATTTTATTTATTTAAATTTAACTTGAGTAAATCAGTTCAGGGTGGGTTAATTCAAGTCCTAGTGCCTCAATCCAGCCTCCATACTCCATAGAAACTTGAGGCTTCTGGTTCCTTTTGCCTTAGTTCCTTACTACATAATGTTGTATCTTGATTTGCCACAGAAACTATAAAGATATTATCTTTAAGGCTTCTTCAACTTTTGTGACACTGCATATGTTAAATGAATACTTCTTACTTCAGAGCAGATTTTGGGTGGTGCACGGTGAAAGAAATAAAACATGTTGTCCATAAAGACAATAATGGATAGCTGGTTACTTAGTCCCTATCAGTCTCACTTTTATGAGGTTTATATTTATCCTGAATAATATTTTTTTAAAGTAGCTTGTCTGCATGCACACCTCATACATACCCCACCACATCAGTACAGAGAGAATTGATACATTACCGTCTAATGTCTAAATTGTGTCACTTCTATTATTTAGGAAATATCTTTGTTTCATCCCCTTTGACTGTAAATTGCAGCTGACAGCTGTGTCACAGCTCCTTGCTGACAAGCCACAAGGAATTCCTTATACAGTGATCTATATATTTCCATTCCGACTGAGCCAGGAAGGCTCAACAGACCTTCAAAATTAGTACCAATAATCACACTTTCCTCAAGTGTCTTCTCCCCCCTATCAGCACATGCACCCCTTTCCTTGGAAGAGTGTCTGGCTGTCTGCTTCTGTTTGCATAATATCTCTGAAGGAAGGTTTATTTTTTTTTCTTGATGCTGACATCTCTTGACTGTTGTGGTGCAGACAGGGTCTCAAAGACACGTTGTTTCTGAAGAGCTGAAAGAAGGTGATGGCTCTCACCCTGGAAAAAGTCCCACTAAGCAGATGATTATATTAAAATAACTTTCAGGAGCTTGCTGTCTAATGGATTACTCAGCATTTTAAATAGAACCCTTTTCACAAGAACAAAAGCTCCAGTAAATTCAGCTCCTGCCTCTTCCTTGTATGTCTGTGTTAAACCAAACTGTTGCACACACCAGAATTCTTGAAGACTGCCTCATGCAAGGGTTCAGACACTGCTTTTGGAGGCAAAGTTCCTGAAGCTATAGCCTCTGATACAATCAAGCCTTTATACATTACAGAGCTGGTAGAGAAGACCTGAGTCTTGGCTGTACTAATACATCCAAGAATAGCTTGCAGAGGATGGGAGGAGTGTAAAGCTGGCAAAAATGCCATTTATGCCAGTCATTCTCTACTGCTGTGTTAGCAAGGGATGTGTCAGCAGAAATGTCAAGCACCAGAGACTCGGTCGTGGCTGTATCTCAGTGAATCTCTATTATCCTATAGCAAACGAGAAATGTTATAGCAAGCCCTAGGATCCATGGATGTGCTAGCACAGCTTCAGGAATAATTGGATCTGCCTTTTTTTGCCACATTATCCTACTTGCATCTGTTGGTACATGCAGAGAATACATCTATTTGAGAGAATTAATCCTAAATTTTCATACATGTCAGTTGAACAATCTTGGTCAAGCCATTTCACTTCACTTCTTAGTCTTTCTCCCTGAGGTATCCATGCTTGCTTTTCCTCCTGTCTTCTAGGAAGATGTGAACAGTGTTGCCCAGACTAGAAACAAGAATTGGAAGTGCTCTGATTTCCATGTCAGCAGGCATGAGGTGAACCTGTCTGCCAGGCAGAATAATGCAATTTCCACAAGATCTTCTTGAGAACTTGGAAACTTATAGTTGTCATCCTTGTAAGACTCAGCCCCTTTCTCAACACACCCAACACTCTATGAAACATCATTCCTAATTGCTTAGATGGTCCTGCTTTTGCCACCCCTAGGATGATGTAAAGTTGTTTTCCCTCATTTAATTATCTCAGCCTGATAATGAGGGTTGGTGCAAGTAGTCAGGACTTACTCAAAGCCTAATTAAGTCATACTGGTTGTGACTATGAGAATTAATAAAACAGTGGCAATGTGGAACCTTTCTGTGCACTGGAACACAATTGTCTGTGCTCTTAGAAAAGGCCCTGGTGTCATTTTAGCCCAACTGCTACTTTTCAAAACAATTCCTGGCTATGGTTCTGAAGGTGTCAAGAGACAGGGGTGACTTCCAGTCAGAAGTTTGTATGCAGCCACAAGGCTTTAGAACTGGACACTTCCATGTTGGCATGGTCGTGTCATGGTTTGCACTGCTAATTACACTAATACAGGTATTTTGGAGGGAAAATAGGAAAAGAATAAAAAAGAAACTCAAAACAAAGACCAAAATCCCTAGTGCTTTCCTATTATAAGGCTCCAGATTAGCTAAACTTGCTTCCAACTTAGTAAGAAGGGGCTTTGCAGATTTCATTGAATAACAGGAGACCTGGAGCAATAATAATAGTTTTATATTTTGAGTTTCTGCCCATTTTGAGGACTCCCTTCCATAGAACTGGTCAAAAACTACTCCTGCTAAAACGTTTTCCTGACAGGAAATGTGGGTTTTATCTAAACTGACAGCCTTTCCATAGAAAATATCATTAATGATGAAATGTTTCAATTTTCCAATGGGTCTATTTTAACTTCTCAACTATTTCAATTCAACCAGGAATTCAGACACCTTTCTGGGGATAAGCTTTCTCTAGAAGAGGGATTATCCTCCTGACATTTATTTTTAGGACCCCCCAACAAGTCTCTGATGATAAATTCTCGACCACAACACAATGTGGATTATTCTAAAGAATAAGATTTAAACCCATACTAAAATTCCAAGTTTAGGACTCTTTTGCCTGTACCTTTTAAGGTAGGATACTTCTCATCCTAAAACAGTTAACTAACTGCTAAGGTGCTTACTCTTTCTAATGGCAGAGTGCTCAGCTTAGACTGAAAGGTCTGATTGAAGTTAGGGGCGGTGAATTCTTGTCTTCAGCTCATTTAAAACATCCCAAACTAAGCTCAAATTTTAAATGTGTCAATCCTAATGACTAAAGCCTTGGAGCTGATCACACACAAACAGTATTAGCAGATTCCCAGGCACAGATCTCTGTGCTACACCTTGTATTGGTGCATTTCTTTTCATGCAGCTGTGATTTACATGGTATTTCTCACTACCTGAACCAGAGAGTGAATATATTGTATGTTCACTGGTGTTTTGTAAAGGTTAGGAGATGAGGATAATCTTATCACTCAATCCAGGTGTTGCTCTATGTGTTTTTCACTTGCAGCTTCTCCAGTTTGATCTTTGATGCAGCAATCAAGGTTGTCACAATCACCATAGAACACTTAAAGTGTCTTGTCAGATTAATGACTTGTTCAATTCACTCTTGTTTAAAGCACCTAAGTGCAGACAGGGTTTTACAGTATCCCACCCATGTTGGCATATTCTTCCCACAGCAGTTAAATAGCTGTGCATGAAGCCAGGTTTTCCTTAAACATCACCTATAATTATTTTGTATGAGTTCTCTGTTGCCTGAAAAATCCTCCCTCATTCTTCCATTATTTTTTTACACCCTCTCCTCTTTTCCTGATGTCTTGTGTGTAATGGATGCAGCCCAGACCAGAACAGGAAGCCTCTTCTGCACATCTCCAGACAGGCTCAGCAAAGTCCCCATTGGATTGCGAGAGGTTGGATCCCCCACATGGGTGTATTAATAATGTTATGAAGGGAAAGCTCTATATTGCTGTGACATACAATACAAAGGAACCTTGGCACATCAGGAAGTGGAAAGGCAGTTTTGGCACCAGCCTTGGTAAAAGCTTGTCACATTGCTGTCTGTAGCTCAGCCTCATACCCAGACAGTGAAGGCTTGAAATCATATCTGTATTTGTCTGGCTAGAGATTCAGGCATACAGTGTATTTGAAGTGGATGAATTTCGAGGCATGGATAACAAGCAACTGTTTAGGACATGCTCACCTCTATCCTTCCATCATTTTCAAAGGCTTATTGAATCAACTCTACTGATTTCAAAGAAGGGATCTCCAGCTTACAACAATCCAATACAAATGAGATGACAACTTTTGATTCTATGAACTAGATGCTCAGAATTTCAGAAATTTAAAGCTGTCTGTATTGCCATCCCATGACATTCCCCTGTTTTAAAGCATTTCATGTCCCTTAGTGACCATTGAAACAGTCTTGTGAAGCAGACTGACAGTATCATTTTCTGACAAAAAAGCACATTTTAAAAGTGTTTGGGAGCCTAAAGATGGAACTCTGGGATAGTTCTATCAATGCCTGTGAACATAAAACTCTGAAAATTTTGGAGAATGGGAATAAGGCAAGGCTGACCTTTTGTCTCAGTCAATGTAAAACTGGGCTTTGCTTAAATAACAGTCATTGACAGATTTTTTTAATTAGGTTTATCTATACTTTTATCTATGTATGTTTGTTCATATGCATGAGTCTATCTGCACGTCAAATCTTATACCACCCTCCACCCAACAAATCCCAAACTTTTCATATTGCTATTAGTGTTCAGAATTTCTGTTTGACTAGCAGACATCCTTATTACCTACATTTAGTTGAGAAAAATACTAGTGAAATAGTAAAAATGAGTGACAAGCCTGACTTACCATGGCCTGGAAGACCATTGGTGGTTTATAGATGTCAAGTTAGTTTTCCTTAATCTAAGCTATAGTTATCCATACAAAAACTAGCTTTCAAAGCTAAAGAATGGACTTCCTTTCATTTTAACTTTAAAAAGTTTGGTGGGAAATAGTATTTCATAGCAAAATTTCTATTTGAAGAAATTTTTTATATTTAAGTGTTTTGTTTTTATTTTTTTCTTTTTAATAAGCAAACTTTACAAGAGGCAAATGTTTGTAATTAGACTAAAAAGTTCTGTTTCATTTCAGGATGTTGACTAGAAAGGGAAATTTTCAAATTTCCCACCATAAATATTTGGTAAGCCATTGCTTTTTCAGCTGAGAAGTGAAAGACTGGACCCTTATTCTGGTGAAGCTTTTCCATTTTTAGTGGGATGATCTTACATTCAGTCACTGCACCATGAGGATGCAGCAATTATATGAATTAGCAAGTGGACAGAACCATGTAGCTGCAGTACTCTTAGTTGACCTGGACCATATGTTATGAACCCATGGTCCGTATGGAAATGAGTAACCACAGTCCTCTCAGATGCTTCCATATGTTTCTACCTGTTCAAGGAAATGTCTCAGCTCATATCTTACCTGAACATTGGATAAGCCATGAAATCTTTGTAAGGTGATGTTGAGTGTAGTGTTCTGTGCTTTGAAGAGCAGAGCAAACAGAGGCATAGTGTGAAAGATTCAGGATTTCTGGGGATGGGATTTAGATGGTTGTCTGACATTGGATGCTTTTGAATACACTACCCAAACATACCACCTCCAAATAAATGTTTTGAGAAGACATTCTACCAAAAGCTCCTGTGAAACACAGGTGGAAGACAGCAGGGGGATAACACTGATTTATTTTTATTTCTCTCTCACAAAGGGAGCTGTGCATTAGAAACTAAGTTCCTCTAACCCAAGCAGCCACACTTCCCTGAAGCTTTTCTTCCCACTGAAGCTACTGAGCAGTGTGGCAATGAAAACTCCCCTTGCCTGAAAGGTAGAAACAAGTAGAATTTGTAATCCATCATAAACAAAGCCCTGTTCATTTTGCTGGCTTACATGTGTTTTTTCATCGTAGAAGATTCATCAAATGGCACATTTCATGGTGTAGTTTCTCAGTCCAAGGGAAACCACATTTAATGTAGTGTGTTAAATAAAGTGTTTCTCTGACTCAGATTTCTCTTTATTTCCAGTTCATGCCAATTGGCATGGACTGGGTACTAGAAGTCAGATGGGCAAAGACTGTTCGCAATGAAATAACTTTTCTTAAGAGCTACTCCAATGTACTCAAGCCCCTAAATGAATCTTCTCCAAGATCTAGACTGTGGGGTTAATTTTAATTTTCTTTAAATAAGAGCAATCAAACTATTTTTTCTTTTTATTTTTCTTTTCTCTCTTTGTCCCACTTTTTCTTCTTTTATTTAACTGCCTTTTGGCCCTAATTACAAACACAGAATGGTTTGGATTAGAAGGGACCTTTAAATATCATCTAATTCAATCTACCTTCCACAGGCAGGGAGATCTTTTGCTAGATCAAGTTGCCCAAGGCCCCATCCAATCTGGCCTTGAACACTTCCAGTGGTGGGGCATCCACTTTGGGACAACAATTCCAGTCTTCCAATTCTGGAAGATTACTAGATTATTACTGATACATTCCAGGCACATCAATTGATCTTGCCTTTAAACTGAATATAAAAAAGATTTAAAGCAAGTAAGTCTTGAGTCTAGAAGTAGTGTTCTTATCTAAGAAGAACATGGAACTGCTTGAGAGAGTCCAGCGCAGAGCCACTAAGATGATTAAGGGAATGGAACATCTCCCTTATGAGGAGAGGCTGAGGGAGCTGGGTCTCTTTAGCTTGGAGAAAAGGAGGCTGAGGGGTGACCTCATCCATGGTTACAAATATGTAAAGGGTGAGTGGCA
>VZRW01003232.1:299874-326378 GCA_013398125.1 Aegotheles bennettii | reverse complement strand
ACTCTAGATGACCCTGCTCTGGCAGGGGGGGTGGACTAGATGATCTTTCGAGGTCCCTTCCAACCCCTTAGATTCTGTGATTCTGTGATCTGGTTATATCTGGTGAGGAATAAAACTACACAAAATGTTCATGGAACACATCATGCTATTTCTCTGAGAGTTTTTATTTAAATATTCTCAAACTTGTAAAGAAGCAGTATTTATCCATGTTATTTAATATCACATGGGTCAAGGCAATCCCAAGCACATGTACAAGCTGGTTGGAGAATGGATTGAGAACAGCCCCAAGGAGATGGACTCGGGGGTGTTGGTTGATAAGAAGCTCACCATGAGCCGTCAGTGTGTGTTGGCAACCCAGAAAGCCCCCGGGATCCTGGGCTGCATCACCTGCAGGGCCAGAGGGGGGATTTTCCCCCTCTACTCTTCTGTCATATAAATAGGCAAGACAGGTGAAAGAAATACCATTATCCTTATTTACTAGCTGCATCTCAGAGAAAATAACATTTTTCCCATTGTCACAGGTACTGTGAGCCTGAACCAGGAACTCAAGCCTAACCTAATCTGTCTGTGAACTTATCTATTTCTAAAATAATTTATTTCCAGAAAACAAGCCATAGTTCTGGGAACAATTTAAAGCATCACCTGTAGTATTTCTCCCAGAATTATGTCCAGATTTTTCATACTATTTCTATGAAATAAAAGAAAACAAAAAGCACATATCCACATGTTTGGCACAGTACAATAGTCATTGTATATTTTATTTCTTCACAGCTCACACACATTTACTAATATGCACACACATACTCATACTTCTATGTGTGGGAAAGATGAGGCAGAAAACCTGTTGGGTTTAGTACCATGAACTGTGGAACCATGGTACCATGAGGTTTGGAGCTAGCAAATAAGAAATGAGGGAAGCAGGTTCTAGCCCCCCATAGAATCATAGAATCATGGAATTGTTTGGGTTGGAAGGGACCTTAAAGATCATCTAGGTCCAACTCCCCTGTCATGGGCAGGGACATCTCCCACCAGACCAGGTTACACCAAGCCCCATCCAACCTGTCCTCAGACACTTCCAGGCAGGGGCAGCCACAGCTTCTCTGGGCAACCTGAGCCAGTGTCTCACCACCCTCACAGGAAAGTCCCATGGGGAATAGCCACGTGTGATAAATCCCTTTGCAGTGTCAATCCTGGGCTCTTCTGAGTGAGAAATGACAGGAAATGTTATGCCATAGACAAGGCAGTGGTTGGTTTTCCCAGAGAGCATAGCAGAGAGCATAGCCCCGTGATAACAAATAGAATAAGCATGGAAGTGTTATTGTATGAGTACTCAAGGCCGTGGCCGTCCTTGGTAAGACTTTCCACTGAGTCTAATACTGGAGGCGTGTGTGGTTTGCTTGAATAATGGAGTGTTGGTGGAGTAAGGTGATGATCAACTAATCTTAGGTGTGTCTTCAAAGGGAATGACTGTTCAAAGGAGACGTGCAGGGAGAGGGGAACAGGACCCAACAGAAGAAGAGCAGAAAGGAAGGGACCAAATTATCAGAATGTTCCCTTCTGGCCTCAAAATGACATTTCTCCATGACAGGCAGAAGCACAATGAAAGGCTATTTGAAGACATTTTGCTGATACTGTCAAACCTCCTGGCATTGATTCGGTACTTCTCCCTTTATATCTTTATTTAATAGATAAACTGTTGGTCAACAGTGCAGTGATTTAACTGGAAATCCTTGACATTTGTCGTCATTTAGACAGCATGGAGTGTTCTGAGAAGAGCTGCTGGAAAAAGAAGAATAGCTTTCTTAGGGAAAAACATAAAAATAAAGAATGCACCAGTGTTCCTTTCACTTAAATGTACCTTTCTGAAAACTTTTTCTGCTGAAAAAATGAATCTAAAGTCTATATTTACTTTTCTGTCTCAGTTCAGTCAGTTAACTTCCTCCTGTTTCAGTGAAAAGTGCTGGGGGGTTGTGTGTGTATATGTTCATGTGTTTATATTTTTCTTATTTATTATATTTTTACCTAAATCTTAGTATCACAGAATAATTCTGATTGGAAGACAAATCAGGAAGACAACTTGACAAAACCCTAGATTTTCTGGCAGCATTCCTTTGAAAATCCCAGCTGTCACCCATGTTTACATATATATATATATAGTCTACTATCAATCAACCTTTTTTGAGATATTAGCATGAAAAAGGAAACAAGATTTACAGGATGACGTGGTTTCTTTATTTCAAAAAAGATCCAGCACTGTGACTTCTTCAAGAAGCAGAGTTTGAAACAAAATCAAGGAAAATGAACTCCATAGGAAAATTGTACCTATAGTCTCTGGAGAAGAAGAGAAGAAAAAAAAAATATCACCAAGCTCTATTTAATCTTTATTTCTCTTTCCCTATAGCTTTAAAAAAAAAAAAGTCTTCTTTTTCTCTTTTCCTCTCTCTTTGTCCTTCTCTTGTTCCTTTGTTTTCTGTCTTTCTCCTGTGATCTCTTTCACAGGTCTTACATCACAAAGTCTGATCACCTGCCTGCAGCTGTTTTTCTCAGGATTCAACAACAAGATGTTTGCAGACCACTGTTATTTACGTGACCATCAGTCATGCAAGAAGTGAGAGGAGCACACAAGAACCTATTCACAAGATGAGGAATCTAATATTTGAAATAACTAACTGCTGAGAGAGGGCAGGTGTCCCTTCCCTCTACCACCTGGTCTGACCACATCAGTAAATTAATCATTGGAATGTGAAATTAAAGGCAATTAATAGCTCCCAGCTCATCATCATTGCAACTGGAAATTTGTGATGTTGGATTGGATCCTGAAGAAGACAGCATGCTAGCTGTTCAGAAAGTAAACACCAAAACTGTGTGATATTTCTACAAACACTTGAAAAAGCAACAAAGGAGCAAATATCACACTGAGATATGAGTCCCAGTGATGAATTTGTTTATTATAGAACAGCCATTTTCTCTGCAGGGCTGAGTAGAAGGTCAGCCTTCCTGTAATAAACACTTATTTTCTCCAGGGCTTGGAAATTCAGTTTTTAAAGTAGGTGTGATGGGCTTGCAACATTAAACAAAACAAAATGAAACAAAAACCACAAAACAAACAAACAAATGAAAGCACAAAACCCAAACAAGAACACAAACCAAACCAAAAAAAACCAAACAAGACAACAACAGCCCAAAGATTTAATTGATTTGACATTAAGATCATTTGTCAGGAGGGGAAAGGACTTGCCAGAGTGAACTGGAAAATAAAAAAAGTTGAAATCAATAAGTAAAATTTGTGACTTGAAATGCATGCTTTTGTTATAAGCTGTTCTGTATGGAAATAATCCTTGAGATAGAACATAGAGCCTGGTAATTCAACAATGCATAGGAAAGACATTTTCCTTGCCCAGAAGATTTTTCAGTGCCAGTAGACAAGACAGAAGAATGGTGCAAGAAAACAAATTCTCTCACCTTTAAACAGATCTGGAATTAAACTCCAGAGAGATTAAAGCTACTTTCACATTTTTGTTTGCTTGTTTGTTTTGAGAAGATGTTAATTCCTTGAAAAAATATTTTTCTGAAAATAAAAAAGCAGCAGGTCAGCATCAATTAAAATTTCACATGGAAGTTTTTTTGGGGGGGGATAAGAGCAATTAATTTTTTAAAGGACCATGTAGATAGGGAAAGAAATTTGTTTGAAGTGTTTACTAATTGAAAACACAGTTGTCTGTGGGAGATACATACTCAAATTCTTCTTCAGCTGCACCAGGGCCAGAAAAGACCTGGATTCAGGTCCTGTCACCACTCCAGTCAGGGGAGGATGTACTGACCACCAAAATGCAGCTTTATGTTCTGTGGTTCCATCAGTGGTTGTAATTACTCACACAAAGTGAAAAAACTCCAACAGCAGCAACTGGAATAAAAAAAAAAAAAAAGAAAAAAAAAAAAGAAAAATAAAAAGAAAATGAAAAAAAAACACCTTTCTCCAGTTCAGCAGTTGAAGAAACAGAAGAAACATCCTGGAAGACTGAAGAATCTTCTCCAGATTCATTCAGGCTGATCAAGGATTTGAACCTGAACTCCCATTCTAGGGGGTTTCTTAATCACTGGGCTATTCTAGAATCCATTATTTTCTCTTTTCTCTGTCTCCCTCTCTCTGATCATCTTTTTTTTATTATTTTCTTTCCTTGAAGTAGGGCATTTTTCTTCCAAGCTGGAATGAAAACATGTTCTCAGCTTGTTAATGCCTTTTCCCACTACGTAGTACAATAGATTATTAATGAACATCTGGGATTTCAAAAGATCAGATGACCATAACATTCCTGGATCTGAAGTTTTCCCTCCATTATTTTGATTCTTATCTCAAAGTAGTTTGAAAGCAGTGTAATATGAACAGTGATTTTTATAAATGTACATATGAAGACACTCAGAAATTTTGCTGACAAGATCTTCTTGAAGGTGGTCTATGGACAAAAAGAGTAAAAGGGTAAAAGAGTAAAAGGTAAAAGAATGCTTGGCATTTCCATAAATAAACAGACAAGATTTTAAAAGAAATTATACTATTGAAGAAGAAAGTTAAGATGTGTAAAGAGGGAGAAAACTGGTTAAACCATGGGATTAGTAACAAACTCAAAGGGGAATTCAGGCCAAGTTTCTGTAGGTGTGCAAAAAGCACCCAGATGCCCAGCAAAACAAATTCAGAAAGACCAAGAAATAAAAAGAAGACAAAAAGAAGTAAAAGCTGACATGTCAAACCAACCCAGTGTCTTACTATAGACAGTAATGAGCTTGTACCTACAGGAGAAGCAGTAGCTGCCAATACATACATCGATTTTATTAGAGCTTTTAACACTGTCTCAGATGACATTCTCAGAAATAAACTAGGCAAACATTATATAGATTAAGCTGCCATGGGTTAGAGGCAAAAATTGCTGGAAAACCAACTGACAAAATAGGTACAAATGGAAATATATATTAAGTGGGTTCTACGAGGGAAAATTCTGACAATAATGAGCAGTGGTGAATCATCATCACCATTAATGAAGCAGAGTGCAAGAGAAAGTACATTACTTCAGATTTTACATGATACTAAGGATGGATCAACACAAAATTATCTTAATCTGATAATTTACTCAGAAATAAATAGGACCTTATTCAGGAAGGACCAATACAAGGTAGTGTGTGTAGGTGGGGGTAAGCATCTGTACAAAACATGAGAGTCTCAGAAACTGGTTATATAGCATTTCTGCAGAGTGATTTCTGAGCATTGCTGTGAATCCTAAGTAAGTTAGAGCCAATTTCATTTTCCTGTGGCAAAAATGGCAAAGACCTGTATGAACAGGCTGGTAAACATGGAGAAGTACTGCACTAGATGACCTGAGAAGTGTTGAGGTAGCTGGGAGCTTCCATCATGGTGGATGTCTGACAGTGATCTATTAGGAATGATCTAGGAAGAGTAGATCCTGTCCTCTTTTCCCTTTTTAACACATTTTCTGTGATAGAAACTGCAAAGATATCCTCATCATATTGACACAGGACACAAAGGATGAATTTTCATGAACTCAGCTCACACACTTCTAATGCTGAACACCAGTGTTTTCCCCAGGGGTCAGGAGATTCAAAGTAAACCATTGTGTTTTATTTTTATGCAGGATCTTATGTCTCTGTAAGGGACCAAGTAAAACACACAGCTCAAAGATCATATGAATTTGTAGATATGGATAGTCTGGATCTGAATTTCATGGCTCAGACCCTCTCTAAGTGAGACTTTTAATGTTGTTATGAAAAATCCAACATTCCATCTGCTATATGCAAATTCCTCCTTATATTTTCCTTTTGAGACCTCCAAGTGCTCTTAGACCAGCTGAACTTCTTCCTGAAGAATGCTGTTTATGCTTTGCTCAATACAGTTTCGACTTGTTATGTTTCTCAACATGGGACACTCAAGTGTGAAAGCAAACAAGCTGGCAGGTTTTATTACATTACCTTTTATTAGAAGAACAAACCCCTGCACACCAACCATGATTCTTTTTACAACAGCACCATTCAAACAGACCATGTTTCCTCGACAGCCAAAGCTTGCTTCTGTTTATATATTTTCCCTCTCTGTCACTCAGCCTCCCAACGTGTGATCAGTTGACCTGTTGAAGTTTATCTATTGGAACTTATTCTGCCACCTGAAGGTTATCATATAATGTGTTGACTGCTTGCAGTATTATAGACCTTATTGCCCTCTACAACTACCTAAAGGGAGGTTGTAGTGAGGCTGGTGTTGGTCTCTTCTCCCAAATTGCTAATGACAGGACAAGAGGAAATGGCCTCAAGTTCCATCAGGGGAAGTTTAGGTTGGAGATTAGGAAGAAGTTCTTTCCTGAGAGGGTGGTCAGGCACTGGAATGGGCTGCCCAGGGAGGTGGTGGAGTCACCGTCCCTGGGGGTGTTCAAAGAACGGGTTGATGAGGCACTTGAGGCCATGGTCTGATGGTCTAATGGTTAGGAATATGATGGGATAAAGGTTGGACTTGATGATCCTGGAGGTCCCTTCCAACCATAATGATTCTATGATTCTATGATTGCGAACTTTGCACAGAGATATCATTGACTGGTTTCTCAAACGTCAAAAATCTTCTTTCTCTGGATTATCACAGTGGATGCTGCAAAGGTAAGAAGGGGAAATGGCTGGAGAGAGGAGAACCACTTATTCATTTCTCCTCCTCCATATTTTCCCTTCTCCCCCAGGACAAGAGAGGTCTGGGCAGAAATCTAGTCACTCACTTCTAACTGATGACCAGCTGAGAGCAAGGCTGCGGTGCAGCAGTTTATATGATGCAAGCATAAAACACATCCCAGGCAATGCTTAATTCAAACACATCTAAATGTAAGATATATCGTATTTCAGTTTGGATGCAATATTCAGCTCTGAAAGAAATATGATAGTGAAAAATTAAAAAAAAAAAATAAAAAACATATCTCTTGCAGAAAAGTTTAATTAAAGCTGTCTTAGATCCCTCAAGATAAAAACACTAGAAGGTCTAGGGCAGAAGTTTTGGAAGGGAACAGTGGGTTTAGAGTACTTAGTTGAAGAAATGTGACTGATCTAATCATTTTTGTGAAAAGGGGTCAACTATTTTCAGGAATGACTATGTTTTACATGGCCTGGATAGTACCAGACATGCAAAAAACCCTTCCTTGGGGAACACAAACAAGGCAGATGTTGACTACAACTTACAGATTTACAAATGGGCTCTTTGGAAAAAAATTACACAGGGTGTTACTGGGAAGTGTGAAATGAAAACCCATGCCAAACTGATGTCTACTTTGTCCATGCCTCTATTCATCTCTGCACTCCAGCACTTGGGCTCCTCTGGACTCAGTGTAAGAGCAAATCTGTACCATTATCTATAGGGCAGTTCTGGAGAAAAGCAGGGAAACACTTCAACTTTTGGTCATATGGATAGTCCTCTTCTAAACAAAATCAAGGTCTCTATCATCAAAGGAGGTAAGACCTTTATATATATGGGTAAGACCATGTATGAGTGAGATCCATACAGGTAAGACCCATAAAACCCAAAAGAAAGGAAATTCCCACTCCTCGGATTTAAGAATATTAGATGATGTCATTTTAAAATAAACCCATAAGAGGGAAATTAATTTGTACATGGGTTCGTGAAGGAAGGCAGCTACAAAGAGTTATAGCACACTGTCTGTGGACCTCAGACATATTTCCTTGAACCCTGTGTGGAACTGGTCAAAACAAGCCAGAAGATCCATCAGCAACTAAGAGGCTTGTTTTGGTGAGAAATTTGGCAAGACTGAGGTCCAGGCTTCAGTCATTAGAAGATGAATCTCCATGCTTTGGTTTCCAGGCTTACTTAGGTCAGAAGTCTTGAAGTGAGACAGAAACAGAATATTTTTACTTTTTTCTTTTCTCCAAGGCAAGTAGTAGAGTGACTGAAACCAGATCATGGAGTAGCAGGAGAGAATAACTCAACTGTAAGAACTTCCTAACATACAAAGGTTGTCATCTCTGAAGACTTGTTTTGAAGAAGAAATTTACAGGAACAGATGATTCCAGGAATTTTTACTGAACTGCAGTTTAGACAATGTATTTTTGATGTCCAAAGAGGTCTATCTACTTCTCCCCATAGTTATCCAGCATCAACACCGGACAGACAAAAAAGGCACAAACTCATTCATGTATTTTTGACCATTGTTTTTCTTTTTTTGTTTGCTTTGGTTTGAGTGGTCCAATGGTAGAATGTAGAAGAAGCCTAAATTTCTGATTTGCAAAGTACTCTGCTGATAATCAAGTTCTATATCTCTCTTTGCTCCCATCAAAAAAATCACCTGTAGTCATCTGTGAGCATCAGAGTCAACGTGTTGTACATCACTGGAATCATATGTTCAAGGAAACAGTAATTCTTATTAAAAGGCAACTTTGTTTTAGTATCCTTCTAATTGCTGGATCTCTTTGTGAGATTGACACCATCATCACTTCTAGAGAACGTAAAACAGGGAAGGAGAGGGACGTAAGAAGGAAAAAAGAGGAAAATACTCCCTCAGCAGGGTAGAAGTTTACTATGGATGTCATTTGGGGAGCAGCACTCCTATAGAGGGGTCTTTTATAGTAAATGTTATGCTAATTGCTTCTTGATAATTCTCCCTGCTTACAGTAATAATTATAAAAAAAAAACCCAGAAGGGGAAGAAAGTAGAATAAGGAAGGGCATAAAAAGAATAAGAAAAGGAATAATAAAAAAAATCCTGTGGTGAAGAGGGAAAAAAAGGAGGAAAAAAAATGAAAAAAAAAAAAGAAAAAAGGGAAAGAAAAAAAAGAAAAAAAAAGATATCTGGCGCTAACTCTAAGCAATTTGCACCTTGTGCCCAGATCATAACTCTCTGCCTCCACTGCTTCCACACCCCATGATTTATGTTTGACAGTCCCAAAGTGGTTTGGAAATGGCACAGCACTGAGACCTTGTGGTGAGGCTAACTGATGTTTGAAAAAACAAAAATGAGTTAATTTATGGGAGCATTCCTTTGGGCTGGAATTCCAGACCAACACAGCTCTCCTCTAGTGGAAAACTTTTGCACACACACACACTCAAAATCTCCTCTTCTTTTTCTGGTTTAGTCTCTCTCTGACTCTTTTTCCCTTTATACTCCCCATTTTCACTTCTCAATTTTTCTTAAGCTGAAAGAAAATATCATTATATTATTTTGTATTTAATTTCTGAATCTATTCTCAGCTAAGAGCAACATAATGTTCTTACTTTTAGAAGTTTTCTTCATTCTTTATCTTATCCTGCTTACTCCTATGCATTTTTTAGATTTCCTTGGACAACAGAAACATACAATGACTTAAAAAAATTAAAATAGGGATTCCAATCTGCCATCTTCAGATATTTTAAGGTTGTTGAATTTTCAGAAGATCAGGAAAATCATTGTTCTTTTGATCTCCAAAGTTGGGTCTTGGGAAATAAACAGATATAGAAGTTTTTCAAGTCATTAGCTACACTGGAAAACCAAACCTATTGTCTCTTGCTAAGCAATTTAGTGCAGCAACTTAAATCAGGAAAACAGGAGTTAAATATTTTAGTAGTTGCTAACTGTCTATCCTATACATTAACGGAAACAAACCAGCTGTACAGATTTGACATGAGGGGCTGGATTACAAGTAATGAATCGCCATAGCTCTGTTGACTACAGTGGAATCAAACAGGTTTGCACAAGTTTTGGGTTTGTCCCTTGGCTACATAAGTGCCTGTGTCAGCTTTTCTCAGATACCATCTTGTCTGGGTCATGGCGATAAATAAAAGCGCTGAAAGATGGAGAAATAAGGATCTTATTAAGTATATCATGTGCAGTGGTGTGTTGTATGTTACCGCACAGCACGGGACATTGAGAGGAGAAGGAAGATTTACTAGAATAATAAATATAAATCTCTTCTCCATTTTACAGCTCTTGCTTATGTGATGGATGTTGTTTGGGCCACAATCATAGTTTCCATTGGGTATTATGAGCCTCCTACAACTTGCTATAGGTATCAAGAAACTTTCCTGCCTCTGTCATAGATTCACAGCTCCTGTGGATTTAATACAGGAACAAGGGGAGGTGGAGGGAGGCAGATATGGAGCCTGTGGATTATGCTTCTGTCTGCATACTAAACATTTGTGACCCAGCTAGGAAGAATTATTCAGGTTCTCACATTTGCCCCAGGAGAATTGAGGAGATGTGATGTTATTTGACCACGCTAAAGGAGATAGTGCCCTCCAGACTCCTCCTGGGGATTCTGGAACTAAGGCAAGTTAAATAAGCCACACAGACAGACTGACTGACAGCCTGTTCTTGGTGTTGCAGGTGCAAACCAGATGTGAACAAGGCAGGTGGGCCATAAAAGATGTCAGCTTTATGAGTATCAGGTAGTCCATGTTTTGTCCCTTCCTTGACAATATCCTTTGCCCCAGATGCCTGGTTTCCTCTCCTGCACCCTTGATTCTTTCCACGAGAAGGTTTGCAGTCTACCTTGCCACCTAAATGATCAAGAGGGATATGTGTGTTGCTTACTCCTATGAAACCTATGCACATTGATTAGACAAGCAAGAGTAGAAGGTGTGATAATCTTTGCTCAGAAGATGAAATGAAGCCTATGAAGGCCACCATGTATTTTGTGGGTCCTGCAGAAACAGTAGGCGTTGTCTAAATACTGAAGCAGTTTATTCAGTTCACCACCCTGGTTGGAGAATGCAATACTGGAGAGTGTATTTAGAGCTCCAGGTGCATGTATCTATCCACCAGACAAAGATCTTCACAGCCACTTTAGGTGTCACTTCCTTTTTTTTCTTTTCTGAGGACAAATGAGTCGGTGATAGCAGTCAAAGGGCTTGGCATGGCATCTGTACCCAAGAAAGCTGGTAAATCCTTGTGTACTCCTGACTCATCCCATTTTACCATCTCTCTGTTCCTGATCAGTTGTGATAGTGACTTGTGGTTGTCACTTCCTTCACAAGGAGACCTGTCTTTGACCCTGAGCATTCCACACACGTGTCACTATATCTAAGAGCTTTTAGCAGATACATGCAGCCAACTGCTTAGTAGTGGAGCAAGCTCAGCTGCTCTGCCCACCTCTGTGACACCTTACTTTGAGATTCTCTACCAACCCTCCACCACACCAGGGGAACAAGCAGCCTGCTGTCTATTGATATCTTTACATGAGAGTGAAATACTTCATAGATACAAGTGACCCTTACTGTAGAACCACCCAGATGCTCTTGCCTTACTGCTTCCCCTTCATCCCGAGCTCCCTTGATGACTATATCTGGCACCAGAGCCTGTGTTCCACCATGGCCCTTCCTCCTCCTCTCCTATCAAAGAGGGGATGTTAACTGAGGCCAGAGCTGGGTGTAAAGCCTCCAAGATAGCACCACTATCACCTCTCTCTCTGGGTGAGAAGAGGCAGTATCAGCCCGTTCAGAGATAACCAGCTCTGCATTGAGTGACAGTGCAGAGATAAATGTCCCTGCATTGACTTGCTGATAACACTCCACCTTGTCTCCAAGGGAGCACCCTGATCCATGGGCTGAAATATAGACAGTGTCCTGATCCAGGACAGTGATTGTAGTGGACTACAGCAGTTATTTTTGAGTACATCTGAAATAGCTTCAAAACAAAAAGGGTTAATCCACTTTCGCCCACTGGCAAGACTTAAGCCCTCACTTTTGCATCACCTAACGTGGGATGAAGGAAACAGTTTAGGCTGCCAGGCCTTTACTTTCTCAGTCATCAGGAGGGATTATGTCAACCTGATCTTGGGAGAAAGGGAATCCCACCCTATGAATGTGGACTCTGCCATGACACTTGCACTTAAGGCCCTCTGACCTTCTTCAGGTCACCAGTAAACATGTACTTTAGTTCCCAATCTAGCTTTCAGGAGCCCATATGATACATTACTCTTTCTAAAAAACACTCCTAAGGCTCTCATGTGTTTAGAGGTCTTACAATCTTCCATCCAGATTTTCCATTTCTCGTCCCATTGACTCAAGTCAATAACTGCTCACCCTTTCTCATGTTCCACAGTCTTCCTGGATTTTCAGGTTATTTTTTTCTCTCAATGTCTTGTTTCCACTCTGTGTTGTCTCTTCATGTTTTTCAGTGTTTCTGCATAATCTGGCAGTCACTGCCCATCTCTGAATTCCTTCTGCTTAATGCATAGGTTAGTCTATAGACCACATACAAACTATACATAGAGCACAGAACTGAACTAGGTATGTTTGGTGAACACTGGTGATTCAAAGACTTTAAGGACAAGATCAAAGTTCATGGTCAAGATCAAAGTCCATTGCATGTCCTTGATCACCATATGATCTAATCTGAAACTAGCTAATTCTGAAGTAACTGTTGAAATGTGCAGCCCAGAAGAGGCTGAAAACCCCCTGTGGTTGTCTCAGAAAGTTCCCAGAGACCTGCTCCATGAAGAAGTTTGCTCTGAGGCAGCTGCACAGATACTGATGCCATTTCAACAAGTGCAGATTTCTCAATACTGCATACAGCCATGCCACAAAGAAGTGGTTCATTTAATTTTTCCATTTGATGAAGACTGGAACAGAAGAGAAAACTTCTTTTGGACTATTTTTCATAAAGCTATTAGGATCCCCCACTGTTTTCTTTCCAAAATGTTTATTTTGTGGACCACCACAATGGTTTGTATAAATTACTGGTGGTCTGTGCCCTTTAATGTGGGTAGTTATTGCTTTATAATATACTAGTATTTTTTATTATATTATTCTAATTTATATATTTTTCTTACAAAAAATAATATTATTAACTCAAAAAATTCCAAGTTCAGTGAAAGGACTTAATCACTATGATGCTTTCTTTTCTTATGTTAATATAAAAACAATACAGTTTTTAGGTAAAAAAAACCCCAAATATAAAACACTTTCTGTTCAAAATAATTTTGGAAGCTATAAAATATTTTGATTTACTTAAAATCTACCTTCTACGTATTAAAAAAATGGGACAGGAAAAGAATTATACTAATTTTAAGAGAAGGAAAAATTTAAAAAATGGGCATGAGAATTTTAGTAGAAAAGATATTAGGAAAGAGTTAGAAAAAGGGAATTGGCTTTCAACACTCTAATGGGGTAATAAAGTGGCAATATTGAAATTGTTCATGACATCAGGTTTGCCATTTTTATACTAGATCTATTTGCCCATTTTGTATGATCAGACATCTTCCACACTTCGGATACTCAGCAATTAGGTTTTCATTGACTTGTCTTCTTCTGCAATTAATTCACAGGGGAAGAAAGCGAGCACACAAGAGGAAAGACCATTTAAAGCACCTAGCCAGGCTCCTGCTCTGAATCATCCCAGTATAAGCTCAACACATTTGTTGACAACAGGAAATCTCAGCAGCTGAGTCAGCTAAAATGGAAACTGAAGTTTTGTTGTTGTGAGAATCCACTTCTTTCAATTTATCCAATGTGAAATACTCATGTTAAAAAAAAAAAGAAAATCTTTTACTGAAAAGATTAAGTGACAGATTTCACCTATTTCTGATTTTATCCCATATTTTTATCCCATATTGGTACTTCGACACCAATAAAATAACCACGAGGGACAAATTTTGATGGAAGTGTATGTACATGTATGTCTCCATTTAAATGTGTGTATGTGTGTGTCTCGCTCTCATTGCATAAATAGACACATGCACACATACACTGTGTTTTAAAGCTTAGGTAGAGCAGAAATGTTGGCTTCCTAAGGCATTTTCTGTGTTTTCTGGCAGCCAGTTACACCCAGGTTAACCTGATCTTTACCACATAAATTCAATCCAGGGAATGTGATTATAAAACTTTCCCATCCATGCAGCTCTTTAAACCAAACTCATGATACTGAAGGATGGACAGATTCCATTCTCAGTCTGTATGTGTGTGATGAATTCAATGGATGGGAGGACTTTAGAACCACTATATGATGTTTTTACTACTTTTTTTTTTATTTTTTTCCTTTTTTTTTTCTCAAGTGAATTAGCAGAAGGATAACCATTGGCTAAAATAGCTGGATCCATCAGAGCTGACTAGGATTGATCTCTTAGAGCCAAATATGAACCTCAGAGACCCACCACAGTCTTACATGAAAAAAAAAAATAGAAAGAAAAAAAAAAGAATAATAAAAAACTTAGCAAAACCCTCCTTTTTAACAGTATTTTGCAGCATCTGAAACATAGCAATGTAAGCGTGTAATTTTAAAAAACAAAATCAACATTCATGGAACAAAATATACAAGTTGGATTATTTAGAAGAGTGCATTGCTCCTGCAGGGCTTAAAGGTCTGAGTGAAAAACCACAAAAAACGAAGACAGTCAAAGACCAATTTCCCCCCAAAACAGGACTTCCTAACCTCTTTTCTAAGCAGACCTCATATGAGAAAATTGATAAAGTACTGCAACTCCCTTTGGCCTTTGGATCCAACACAGAACTGGCAGAAATTGTCATACCAGGGTGTACCTCACGTCCTATGTACAAAGTGCCCATCCCACCAGCACATCCTGGATGCACGCAAATGTCCTGGAACTCAGGCAGAGCTTCGTTTGACGTCCACTCACATCATAAAATGAGACCCGAATGACTCCAGCTACTATGGAGACCTGACTTTGCATCACATAATTAAATAAATACACAATTCCTTTGCTTTTATTTTTTGCTTTGAGGAATAAATGCAAGACAGAACCTGGAAGAGCTGTGTGCCAGCTTTGTTTCCTTCATTTTATAATCTTTGCCACGTACTCCAACCCCTTTCATTTTTCTGGAGTATACTTTTTTTTCACATATACAAGGAGAAGGAGCAATAATTTTACCTAAAACAATCAGCAGTTGCATTGGCATGGTTCCTAACTTTACTAAAACACCCACAGAATGTCCCAGTAGAAGAAATGTTATAATGAAGTCTGATGTCCACCATGCTTATTGCTGGGTTGTCCATCAGACAAGACATCAATGCAAATTCTGATCTTAATTTCCAAATGCACATAATGAGACTTTTAACTGAGACTTACGGATACAGGAATCATCTCAAAATTTTATTTCTCTAAAGTTAGACATGCACCATGTAACTTTCTGAGCTGTTTCTGGTATTATCTACTTTTTGATTAAAAATAACACCAAAATTGAAGGCGACTAATACTAGCAAATATTATGTCAAACAGGATTAATACATGGGCTGTGTGGGTAGCCACTCCATGTTGTTACTTTAATGTTTTAAACCTGTTGAAATCATACTCTAATCAATCTAGAAACTCAAAAGTTATGCTGTTCATTTAAATAGATTTTTTCCCCTAGCAATTCTTAGAACTGACTGGGAAATTGCATCCAAATTGTTTTTCTCCCAAAAGACAAAATTCCCTACAAAGTAGCTCTCCACTATTCCTTTTGACAGATCTTGAGAATGGAAAGTGAGTCCTTAAAACATTAAAAAAAGTCCTGGACAAATATTTTGACATTTGAAATTAAAGATATCCAAAGTCAGCAGCCCTGGTTGTGAAATTCCCTTTGCCATTCTCATAGAAGATCAAAGAGAATATGTTAGGGAAATTGCCCTTTTCTTATATTTATTTTTAGGCATCTCCTCTGAGTCTCCTCCTAAAGAACTTTTTGGTCTGAGCTGGTATGTCTACACATACATCCTTATTGAAATAAATTTCTTAAAGATTTTTTTGGCCAGGTTTGGGGACATTTAGGAAATTCTCAGAAATAACCACAGGATGGCTGAACAATCTGCCTCACCTCTCTAGTAACTACTTTTAGAAAGTGTGATAAAGCTTTTGAGATGACAGGGTTTTTTTCCTAACTTTAAACTTCAGGCATGTAAATGTCCCCAGGGAAGCCAGCCAGCCCATACTCTTTCATCATAAAAGTGGAAGAATTTGCTTTAGAGAAGAATTAATCAGCTCTGGGCTTCGCTTGCTGATCCCAAGGTCTCAAGGGACTACAGAGGTTGAGTGGGTTTGTTATTTGATGAGTGGATTGGTTATTTCAGACGCACAGAACTCCACCTTGTATCTCTATCTATCTTCATTCAGATGCCTCCTAACCTAACTGCCTCTGATATCTTACTCTAAGCTAGGAGGCATTATAGATATGGATCTTTCAGAATAACCAAGCGTACCAAACCAAAGCAAACCAAGAAACACATCACAAGAATAACATCCTGAATCGCTCTCTTGAATCACTATAATATCCTAACATTACTTTTAAGCTTGGACTCAGTTTCTACACAGTGAATTTTGCTTTGGGCTTTGGTGTTTCTTTCCTTATTTTTTTTTCTATCATTTTTGAGTGAGAATTACTGTAAAGAATATCAAAAAATATTCCCATTATGTGGTAGAGAGGCACACACGTGAGACAACTACCTACAGAACACTTCAGGGATCTCACCAGCATCTGGCCTTTCTATCTTTGACTTCCCAACCCACCTCACCATTTTGAAACATCTTGATACAGATCCAGCATTGTAAGCATGAGCTTTGTTGTGCACTTGCACTGTTGATTCAGCTGCAGTGGGTATCCGGTCATTTGGGCTGAGGAGTTAGAGGCAGATGGCCATGATGTTAGCCAAATCACTCCCTTCTGTGCTGTTGGCTACAGAAACTGGCATGCTTTACCCATACTAGCCCAGTAGGCCATCTGGATTCAGACAGTTCCTCGACCCTTTTTCTGGCATGTTTAAATATTGTAAAACTCAGCTTGTTGGCAGTCATGGGAATTTCTGGGGGTTTTTTTAAATAGACATCCCAAGGAACCATGAGCTTATGTTTCATTTGCTGCCTAGTGTTTCTTTACATCTATTTCAAGACCTTGGTGCAAATTAAGGAATATCAGCTAGGGAGAAAAGGCTGTTTATCAGCAACATGTATTTTAAACTTGTAGTCTTAAAATTTCAGTCAATCTCCTGAATAATTTTGTGGATCTAGTCTGTTGTGTTTACTGAAACAGGAGCAAAGATTGCACAGGGAATTATCTGGTGAAGTGCTAAGTGCTGAAATCAATGTATAAAGTCAATTAAATTTAAGGAAAATAAAGGAGGAAGAAGGAAAATTTAGCTAGTTATCTACAGGGAGAAAAAACCACCTTCCCTGCTAGCTGGTCCATGGTAAAATTGTCTCTCAAGGAAAGCAACTTATATTTAACTTCTATACAGTACAACACACTATTTACATTACCAAAAACATTGGACTAGACAAAGAAGTAGAACTTTCTGCCTTTTTTTTTCTTCTTCTTTTTTTAACAAGCTTATGCTGATATCATTGCCCCAGACTTGGATAAGAGAACATTTTATTCAGTTATGAAATTAAATACTCTAAAGCTCATGGGTTGACAGCCATTAGAGCTCAGCATGACTAAATGCTATTCACCTAACATAACATTATCCATCAAGAATCCAACACACACACGCACAAATGTCCCACACCCAGTGCACCCAGCCAATACCTAATCTGTTGAAAATTAAGCTGGTAATGTATGTTAAAACATTTGTGGGAAGTTGGGATTCTGAGATATTTTGCTACAGTCTACAAGCCTTTCAATTAATTCATTACTCATATTCCCCACTTGCTTATTCATAACCAGAGGCTATTGTCTTGTGTTTCTGACATCACAGTCCGTTGCCTTAGGAACAGTGATGATATCACAGGGGTAGAATTAGCACCTATTAGTATGAATAGGCACACAGAAGAGATGAATAATGAGTTCAGGGCCTGAATTAGACACAAATAACTAGGAATTTTTTTGGACAGGAAGAATACTTGAAAGGTAAATGGGGCTTATATTTAAATATTATGTTTTCATTGTGCTTGGACAGCTAACAAAAGTTGATATTTTAGTAATAAAATTACAAATACTGGGGTGAGAACAGCTGTAAGATTATGAAGGCTTTTTTCCATGCAAATGAGCCAAAAATTGTGACTTTATTTTGTATGCTAATGATAAGAGCATGTGCCCTAGAACCCCACAAGGCACAGGGCTCACTAACATCCGAGTACTTGCAGTTCTGAGTCCGACAGACCACAGTTCAACAGGGTATTGCATTATGTGTAACCATGTTTCCCTCTATTTCCCACTGAGATATCTTTCCACTCACACTTGCTCTTTTTTTCCTGATTTGTATTTTTATTTTCTGCTTTCTTCAGCCTCAAATCCTTTTCTTCCAGATTAGGCTAAATTGCCAGCACAATTATGCACCCATCTACTAATCAGTATGAATAAAACAGTTGCTGAAATATTGACTTTTATGAAAAGAGGACAGAATATGTATTCTGATCTAGAATAAACCAGAAGTGTAAATACTGTCTTTTCCTTATTCCTGTTTTTTTTTTTTGTTTGTTTGTTGTTTTTTTCTTAGGAAAAAATCAGTACTATGGGGTTCACTATGTCAAATTAACTTTTAACTGTGCAGCTTGTAGGTGTATCACTGCCTTTGGATGTCTTGGTCATTTGTAGCCTGATTTGAGACAAGGAAAACTTTGCTGCAAGTCACATTGATACATGGGAAGGAGAGAAGCAAAAGTGGGGAAAGGATGTTTCTTTCTTCTGATATCTGGATGATGATGCCCTTGAAAACGACTCCTGGACATTCCTTAGAATCAAAGAATTATAGAATCATCAAGGTTGGAAGAGACCTTCAAGATCATCCAGTCCAACCGCCGACCTCTCTTACAAGCAGCTGTTATTCCCACCTCACTTCTCTTGGATTCCGATTCCTTAGCTGTGTTAGACATTAAGTTTTCTGAGCCCAGATTCATCTCATCTAACTTGGGCACCAAACTGAAGTGTCTGCATGAGGCTTATTGTCACCTGCAGCTCTCCCAGCAGTCAGGAGGGGAAAGCAGACACCTCCAGATGCTGATTCTGCTGATGCACGGTTGTATGTGGACACTTAAGGTACATGAACCTCAGCCCTGATAGCTGAAATGCTTTGAGTTTAGTACAGGGTATTTGCTGAAACGTGACAGCCAATCTTATCCAAGGAGAGGCATTTGAGCATGGAACCACCACCTCTGACCTGCAGTTCCACGAAGTTCTGAAACAATTTCTTCACTGGGCAATCACTTCTCCACTTGTCACAGCTTGACTGCTGGCACCCTTCCTCCCTGCTGTCCTCAATTTATGGTATTTCTTGGCATTTATTGTGTGATTTTCCTACTGGTATCAAAAAGGGGTTTATTTTACTTTTTTTTTTTTCCTGTAACAAAATAATGATAATGCATAGTTTTCTGTTTTTCTTTTCCTTTTTTTCTAAATATTTTTAAAAATTAAGCTCTAACATAAATTTATATAGGAAAAAAAAAAAGGAAGATTAACAGCAAACTCTCCACTTAGTTAGCTGTAATCTCCAGTTTCAAAGGTGGGCCAGGCTCTGAGATTTTAGGTTGAAATTGCCTAATCTTTCTAGCCTTTCTTCAGTAAGGCAACACCTACATGGTAGTCAGAGAGGATTCACAATCTGCCCAGGAGCTACTGATGGCAGGAACACCCTGTCCCAAGCACCTTCCCTCGTTGAGTGTTTTTCCAGAGGCGGCAAGGCCTTCCACTCCATCTTTTGGCAGGTGATATTAATGCCAAACTTTACAGGCAGGAGGCTGAAAGCCAAGTCTTGAGGATGCTGTCAGCATGGAGGGATGTGCAGCGACAGTCAGCTCAGTTCCCGGGACCGTGGATCCCAGGCAGGTGGTGAACGTGGTGTTTTCACCCCCTGCTCTTGACATGAGGATCAAGCTGCCCACCCATTTCCGCCATGGGCTCTGATACTGGACCCCATGGACTCAGTGTGGAGCCACGGTGGCTTCACCAGGGTAGATAGTGGTGACCTGGTGTGTCCTCAGCTTGTCACTCTCCATCCTAACAGTCCTGAGGAGAAGCAGCTGTCCCTGTGACAGGAGTGATAGGACAAGGGGAAATGGTTTTAAGCTGAAAGAGGGGAGATTTAGGTTAGATATTAGGAAGAAATTCTTTGCTGTGAGGGTGGTGAGACCCTGGCCCAGGGTGCCCAGAGAAGCTGTGGCTGCCCCTCCCTGGCAGTGTTGAAGGCCAGGTTGGATGGGGCTTGGAGTCATCTGGTCTAAGTGAAAGGTGTCCCTGCCCATGGCAGGGGGGTTGAAACTAGATGATCCTTAAGGTCCCTTCCAACCCAAACCATCTCATGATTCTGTGATTCTGTGAATCACAGGCCCGCACATTACCTTCCCTGCTTGCCTCTAGGTGGTTATGAACATATATGTGTTCAACATACCTCTTTTTCCCATTTAAAAATCATCAAAAATATATATATTGATCTTCCCAAGGTGCTGGAAGGCTGAGCAGGAGTCCCAGTGCTTCATACATAAGAAAGAACGATTTTAAAAGTCAGCTAAGTCATGCTTGTTTGTAATGGGTGCTGCTCCCTGAGAAGCCCCACACATATTCCTTTATATATAAAAATATATAAATATATATATATAAATATATATAAAAATATATATGTGGAGCACATCCCAAACACATGCACACACACGACTCCATGCAAACAAATGGCACAGATATTTAAGAGACAGCTACTGCTTTGACCACTTTGTTTTTTAAATAGGGAAAGGCAGAAGTAGTTTCATCTGGTTTTACAGATGAGATGAACTGAGGATCAGAGACATTAAAGGCTGGGTTTGCAAAAGTGTCTCAGCATCCAAGGGTGAATGAAGCCAAAGTAGCTGCTCTTGATAATCCTTCCCATCACCTTCCTAAACCCATCAGGCTCATTGAAGGTCACCATGGTAGACTTCGGTTCTCCTTCAGAGATGTTTTCAACACTAGACTGACCTTCAACAAGTATATATGACTACTATGTGACTATGTGACTACTATGTGACTAATGTGGCTATGTGACTACTTATAGGTGGGACATAAAAAAAAATAATATTTGAATAATGAGAAGCACCAGGATGCAAAAGGTCCAGTTTGCTGCAAGCAGCACATGCAACACCTTTGACACTTATTCATAGCCATCCAGCAATGACAGGGTGTGCATAGACATGAGAAGCACTAAAGAAAGCAGCAGCAGCCTAAAATCCTGGGCTCATCCCAGCCAGACTCATGTTTTTGTGGAAGGCTTCCTGCCTCTATGCTGGGAGCCTGATGGCTCTTCCATGACGAGTGACTCACTCCAAGTATGAGAAGCCAAAGCTCCCCACCTCTCAATTCCTCATTTATCATATCCCTTTCCTCCTTGCTGTCTGCAACTGCACAGGCATCATCACTACAGACCAAACAGAGAGCCAGCATTGCTCCACAGAAGACAGAAGTGGTGAAACAGACAATATTTTTGCTTATGTTCCCATGTATCTACATCTGATCTTGTATTTAACACCAGACTAGATGATCATAACAAATCCCTCTGGCTCTAAAATCTGCTCATTTCATTGAATGCACTATATGGAAAGTATTTGTGCCTATATAAATATACAGGTACAGATAAATATGTGCACATACATATATATTAGAGAATGCACACCCACAGGCATTTCATAACCCTTCACCTACATATCTACAAATCCCTAGCCTCTTCTATTCAAATTTTCCCTAGAATTAAGCTACAGATTATTAATGATAAAATATGAACTAATATAAAATATGAATAATATAAAATATGGATAATTTAAAATATGAATATTCCCATAACATCCCTGTGTATTTAAGGTGGGATTTCTTTCCAGCTAACTTTAGCCCACTGAAATTAAAATGTTAAGTCTAACCTAGTATTCTGGGCTTCTTTATAGTCAATCAAAAGAGACAGGCACATTCGGAGGGTAATTTGGCTGATCTCTTTTAGTATTTATTGGCTAGATATAGAGGTCAAGTGCAAAGAGGGACTGACAGAGGTGGGGGGGAAATGATTTGGGAATGGGTAAGGTGGAATATAGACACTGGTTCAGACACCTAACATCACCTGTCTTCAGTGCTGGTGTGTTCATGTGTGCTAGGCGTGCAAGTTCCTATTATAATAAATTATTGGAGAACTACTCAGTCCAGCCAGTTGGATCCTGAGGAATAATGCAGATGACCTTAAGATAGACCAGCTGATGACCTGAGTTTTATCCTCTGACTGTAGCAATTATTCTGACTACAGGCAAGATGTTATTCTCCAAATACACGTATGGGATAGAGACTATGGAGTAACCAAGACATCTGAACAAGGCTCACAAACATGACACAGGACCTCTGGGAGACTTGCATATTTTTGAAGTGGTGCCGGAGGACCTATGGGGTACAATAAAGTACTTCAACATTAAATGTCTGGCACTAAAACAGCTTCAGCCTCTGCATGGACTGTGAGTGGAGGACATAGTTAGATAAACAGGTCCTATAGAGATGTGGGGCTCAGTTTGGAACACTGAATGCCCACTGGGACATCACCTCACTTCTAGCTGCCTCTCTGGTAAAGCACAGATCTGCTGTAGGCTTTGTGTCAGATCTAAATGCCCCACGTAGACACTGTAGGTATTTTAGAGGCAGCTCAGATGATACAAAAACACAATATCCTTACCAGGGCATGTCTGAGGTTAACAATCCTTAAAATCTAAAATTGATCTAATTTTCAAATGTTTTTCCATCTAGGTGGATGATGCCAAAAACAAACCAAAAGGAAGATTCCCTGGAACAGTTCAATTGAAGGAGCATTCTAAGTACCCATTCCATAAAATTATCTCCTGAGAACTGTTGGAGGTTTGCCCTTTTGTAAGGAGATGAACATTTCTTCCACTTTGTCAGCAGGGAAATTGAGTATGGACATCTGAAGGAATGAGTCGTATGCATACAGAAAGCCTGTGACTACTACTCATATCATGATACAGGTTGGAAGAGACTTACAAAGAGTATCTGATCCACCTTCCACACAAGGCAGGACCAACAAACCCATATTTCTAACCACGGGTTTAAAGCATTGTTCATAAAAACCATTCTCCTTCTGCAGTTAAGATTAGTTTTTAGTTACTATAACTGTCCCACAAATAATTCCATATCCCACAAATAATTCCGGATCCTTGTGGGATTTATCTTTTTCCTTGAAGTTTCAGTTTTTAGCACGGCTCTTGTTCAATGATGCAAATGCCAAGTCAGTTAAGAAGGGACCTCACATCTCTTTCTGAACAAAAAGTTCTTCCCTGGCTTCAGGGATCAAATGGCCATGGTGATAAAGGTGAGTTTGAAGGTTGCCCTGAAGGCTTTAGTATTAAAAGTCCTACAGCACTAATTCCACTGAAGTTTGTTCCTTGACTTATGAACTCGCTATTCCTTTTTCTGAAGATTATAAATCAAGTACATAGAGAGGGGGAAATAAAATATCTACAGATACTTTTCTGGAAAGTCTCTTCTACACAATTACAAGACCGTGAGTAGTTTTGGGTCAGCAACAAGTTCAGACAAAATAATCATGAGCTGAGGCAATTTAGGGCAACCCCAGTGAAACCTGTTGAAGCTTTGATGGCTTCTCCAGGTCGTTGAAGATGATGGGATTCCTTCCTTTCATTACAATTCGATGATTCTTACTGTGTTCAGCACCTACTTTAGTGCTTGCATAATTAGAATAAAAGCAACAATGCTTCAAGTAGTTTCTTTTAGACAAATAATCAGGAGTATAAATTAATACATGTTGTCACTAGCCTGTAAGGAATGCAGATTGTCATGAGAAACAGCTAATAATAGAAGAAAAAGGGAAATAAGTGAGCTAAACCTCTTGCAAGGTTTTGTATCTGTGTCTCCCTTAGACACTCAACGTCCATTGGGCAGAGAACTCTTGTTTTCTAACAGTTATTTTTTATATTTTGACTAAATAGTTGGATTGCTACACAGTTATTGTTTAGCAACAGTTATTATTACCATACAGGGAAATAAGTGTTAGTGTATATGAAAGTATAACCTTTTTTTGTTGGATTAATTGATATTTTCATAGCTCTTTGCCATCAGAAAATGGAGAGTTCCTTCTACATGCAAAAAAGTGTTATTGGTATTTGGGAGAAGAGCCGACACCTCACTGTTTCCTTTGCTGGGACTGTTCAGCAGATGGAATGGCAGACCTAGCACTCCCCAGTTGCAAGGGACAAAAACCATGGAGAATACAGTATTTCTTTCCCTAGGCAGAGGAATTCTCCAATCGTTATATCTTTGGTACAGAAGCTGATTTCATGGGTGCAAGTCTGACACTATGAATTTTGCAGAGCAGAGCTCTCAAAAGGTTAAACCTAAGACTGGTCAGCAGTCTATAGCAGCTGGAAAACCAGACACTCCTTGGCCTGGCCTGTTGGCAGCAAGAATTCCATGTAGGAGAACCAAGGCTGAGCAAAGACACGAAGCAATGGGTGAGCAGTCATAGCAAGTGTGGATGTTTCAACCAGAGCATGAAGTTCACATGAGGGTCATTGAGGCTGTCAGCCTCTCCTGAGGCTTCATCTAAAACCTACCGACCTCAATACAAAGCTGTCCATTGCTTTCCATTTGGCAGGCTTTGAATTAGTCCCTTGGTGCAAAAGTTTTGAAATTATGAAAAAAATTTGCAGCTCTCACCTGTGGTTTGCCCTGTTTTTGTAACCTGCAAGCACTGAGATCAGCTGTGTGCTTCTGTTTTGCATAGTGGCCTCAAATCTCAGTTCAGACATCTTTATGTCCTGCAAAATAAATCCATTTCAACAATAAGACAGGCAAGTATCTGGTAAATTTGCATATTCTCCAAACTCAATCTCTTGGGGAGAAAAAATCATATTAAACTATCCATGTCACAGTGATGTTGATGAGCCCAAGGTGACAGCTCAGGACATCCATGACCTTTAGGGTTTTCTGTTTCATTTTGATTAAAGCATTATGTCTGCTGAAAAATTGCACTGAAAATTAAGTACAATATCATGTAGAGTATTTTGTCTTTTTTTTTTGTTGTTGGTTGGTTGTTCCTTTTTTGGGGAGTAACACATTATTAAAGGGTAGTGGGGGAAACCCAGCCACATATAGATGCAACTGGATACCGGTAAGGGAAGCAAAATCTATGTCAAGTGTCTTCTCTCTGTCAGTTACCTGGCACAATCAGATTTACACACAGCCAGAAGGCATTAGTAAACCACATTGGGAAAAGGCCAGAGTACCTGTGCTGTGGTTCACCTTTAGAATCACTCAGATCCCTGACTTTAGAAACGTAGAATCATAGAATCATTATGGTTGGAAGGGACCTCCAGGCTCATCAAGTCCAACCTTTATCCCATTGTATTCCTAACCATTGGACCATCAGACCATGACCTCAAGTGCCTCATCAACCCGTTCTTTGAACACCCCCAGGGACGGTGACTCCACGACCTCCCTGGGCAGCCCATTCCAGTGCCTGACCACCCTCTCAGTAAAGAACTTCTTCCTAATCTCCAACCTAAACTTTGTACAACAGCTTCATTAACCTACTTGATGCCATGACCTGGCCTTCAAAATATTTCATGGTGGCACTCCTGACAGTCATCTGGAGTGTTCAGCGCCACAAACACATGTGCAGAAAACAGGCTTGCAACTTATGAAAACAAACTGCAAGCCTGACTTAGAGCTTTACGCTCGCTGAGGTTCCATGCTATGCAGTAATAATATTTACAAGGCACATGGACTCTGTCGGCCGGGTTGTCTCGCTCCGTTACCCACCACCCTGACGTGTATTCTGCATGATTGGATGTGTGACGTTACCCTGAAGCCCAGGTCCTTGATTTATAGCGTCTGGTAACGTCTCCCTTGTGCTGAAACTGAAATGTCTGTGATTTTTGGACACTGAAGGAACATTGGGTTTGCTATGACCTGTGAATGAAGAGATCTTCAATCAATCTTCAAAAGATTTTTAAAAATGAAAGCCCCTTCTCATCTCCTTCCTCTTTTTATGCTGGTATCTACCATGATCAGTTTTTCAGCATTAACTGAACCAAAACCTCAATTTTTCAACTACTGAAAGCCAATTTAAGTGTTCACTAAGGTGGCTAGACAAGATTCCACAAGAGGTTTCCCACAGCTGAAGAACACCCAAGTGAAGACAAGTTGAACAGAGAATTAGATTCACTTAATCTGGCTCTTGTTGTCTAAGCACAGATAGACTTGGTCACTTGTATAGGCTAGAGTCAGTGAATTGGATCAAGACTTGTACAGAAGGTTTCATCCTAACCTGATCTAGGTAGTTAAGGGAGGGATGAAGCTCATGCTTTCAAGGTGCTTACCTTTTTCCATTAACCACAGAATAATGTAAATAAATCGTAAGTACACCCCAACTCTTCTTTCTGAAATGAGCATTCTTTAACAAGGAAGAAAATAGCTTCATAAAAGTATGAAATAATTCTACCCTTAGAGACCTGTATGAAAAAGGAATGGTAAATCTTCCATGAACCATCTCCTACTGACTTTGGCCTCTGATTAACTGTCAAACTGTTCCTATTTGTAAAGTTTGGGAACACAATATATAGGCACTAAATCTTGATTAATGCATG
>VZRW01003232.1:263783-299820 GCA_013398125.1 Aegotheles bennettii | reverse complement strand
TATATTATTATTATTATTTTTGTGCACCGTTTTGATGTCTTTCAATATAATTTTTAATTTTTTCTGCCTCCCAGCAGTGATTTCTGTCCTTTTTTCTCATACTTTGGGATGTAAAGTTATTTTCTGTTGGACTGTGCTTTCCATTGATAGGAATTGTTTGTTGAGATGTACACTGACAACAAATTGCCTGACCAAGGATTTACTAAGGTCTCTGATTTGAAAGTTCCAGTTCATATTCCTAAACACTACAATATGACCTGTTCATCTATCCATCCACTTCTCTATCCATATTACAGATACACCTAATATTGAAGTTTAAGGAATTATTTTCACATAATGTTTTTTTAGACTCACTTGCCTCTCATTTCAAACTTCTTTTTCATTGGTAAAATTTTTTATGTCCTAGGTTTTTTGGGGGTATTTTAATTATTTTATTTTTCCATAGTACTACATACATTACTTACTACAATTTGGTTTTATGGACCCCAAGTGCACTGTAACGATGATGGAGAAAATAACTTACAAGGGCAATACTCCCAGTTACGACTGATAGGAAATATTCAAGGAAGGCTTTTAGGAGCTCTATCAGCCTGGGACACAGTGGTGCAGCTTATCTGAAAGTCTGCTGTGATATGCTTTTTTTTTTATTGGTGATATTCTTTAACATTTCAAAAATGGATGTTAATTCCCAGTCTGGTGCTTGATGACAAAGCTCTGTCCAGGAAAGGATTATGGTCCAACCCAAAAACCCATGCAAAGACTCCCACAGGCTTCATTGGGCTTTCAAACTGTCCCCAGCGCCTGGTCTCAATTTAATGTATAAGAAGGGAGCAATTTTTAAAGTTATGTGAGGAGGAAGTCTCAGCGTGGATTTTGTCAGGAAGCTTCTTCCAAATTATCTAGGGCTCAATTAATCCTTCGTGCTCAGCCTGAGGTAAGGCATGCTGGATAATCATGATACACAGACATGGTCTTTCCAAGGTTTCTTTTCTTGCTCGGGTTTGAGGGAACAGTAAAAACCCGCAACATGTGGAAGCCAGTGGCTCATTGCCTCCCTTAGTCTTCACCAAGAGAGTTTTTCAGGTGAATGAAGAGGAGAGAACAAGCACCTACCATGCCTGTTTGTCCTTTGTTTGCATTTGAAAAACATTTTCCTTCTGCCACAGAAGGATCCTGGAAGACTTTTCCATTTCTGCCCACGGCAACCTCATTCCCTCGGTGAGGAATCCTCATTTCCCCCAAGGACAGCACTAAGGCACTTACAGAGCCAGTCACTGTTACAAATCAACAACTTTTACCAAATTGCTTATAATTTAAGGAGATAAGAGAGATAAATGGAGTGCCTGGGACATAGACCTGTCCCAGGTCACACATCAGGGCCAGACCCATCACCCAGGTTCCTGTGGGCGGGGTTATGCACAACCCAGGGAGATAAACTCTCATTGTGAAGAACAGGAGAAATTGAAGATTTGTGCCATGGAAAAACTGTTGCTTTGGACTATTCCGATTACGAGCACACATTTCCTAAACAAGGGAGGGTTTCACAGCTGTGTGATACAGAAAAAACTAAGTGCAAGTAAAAGCTGTGCTTTTTCTGGCACCGCTGACTGTGCCCAGGAGACAGAGGAGGAAAAAGGGGAACAGAACATGCTAACCCAAGAGAAGAGACAGAGTGTACAACTATATGTACACTGCCTTCAGCTGATCATGGATTTCAGCACATGTGTACCTCCAAAGCCTTCTACTTAGCTCCCCAGCAGAAAATGATTCATACTGAATTTCAAGTGCACCTCCAAGGAATGATTGCTACGTCTTCTCCACCAAACACTTCCAAAACCTTTCGACGTGTTCTGTGCTTTTAATGCACAACATTCAGAGTTATTTTTATAGACTATTTATGCCATCACTAAACAAGTTTTATGCTACTGTATGCTATGAGAATGGATATATAAAATCCACATTATCTATGTAGTCCCTTTTGCTAACCTCTAAAAGAGGTTAGCACCATTTTGCCTGAAACATCTCCTCCAGCTCACTTTCCCTCCTCCTCAGGAGAAAGGTCTGAGGAAAGCATCTGCACGTGGATGTGGTCTTTGACATGGGAAAGTCTGGATGGCTGACATAAAAATGTAGCCAAACTGCAATATTCCTCACTCAGAAGGATGCTGTGAGACAAATTTATTATTCAGATGCTGAGCACTTTTAAGGGAAGAACCTGGAGATGTTACAGAATGGCTGTCACCTGAATTATTTAGCATCTTCCAATTAAAAAAAAGTAAATAAATTAATTATAAAGAGTTGTCTTCAATAGTATCAGGAAGAGATGCTGGGGTCAAAGAAGTCAGTGCTCATTTTTCTTTTCAACCCAAAATCTGCTGAAATGGATGGGTTCCTCGCCTGGTGTAGGTTGATGTGTCCCTCCTGAAGGTAATAGGCCAGCTTCTGTTTGATGTTAATAAATGCAACAAAACTGCAATCAATGAGGTGGAATCTGGAGACAAACCTTGCCATCTTTCTAGGAAATTAACTGGGGTAGGAGCTTTAGCAGCTGAAAATCGTGGAAGTCAGGTCTGTTGGGTCTTGTTTGGAATGTGCAGGGCAGCATCAACAATGTTTCACACCTTTCCCTTAACTAAGTCTGCTTATAGCAGGTCTGCAAGAGGTTCTAAGTCCACACTGCTGTGTAGATGCTTCTTGGCAGAGCTCTCCTGGAAGCTGCCTTCCTCAACTACAGCCCTGTGCTGTATCTCCATCACAACCTATTTCCACCCCAATCACAACATACAGTGTGAGTCTCTCTCACTTATAAATGCAAAGGAAGCTGCAGGATCCAGAGGGCTTGGCCCCTCTGTGGGTGCAGATCAAGACGATGAAGTCACTTCAGTTTTAGCCACATAAGAAGACTGCACAGGGGACATCTCATTCAAAAAATAAATAAACACCGTCCCGAGCACCCTGATTTTATTTGACCTGGTTTTGAGCCAGGTGATTATTTATGGACTTCATGGGTGGACTGATCTTGGAGCTTTGAGCAACCTGGTCTAGTGGAAGGTGTTCCTGTCCATGGCAGAGGTGTTGGAACGAGATGATCTTTAAGATCCTTTCCAACAAAAAGTATTCTATGATGCTATGACCTCCATAGGTCTTTCCAAAAACATATCTTCTGGGTCTGCTCTCTGAGTTGGCCAAGAGATTTCTTCTGGATCTGTGATAGCCCAGTGTCTGTTGTGTGCTTGTGTGGCTTTGCCTGATGTTGAGATGGGAAGGATCACAGGTGCAGTGCTCATACATGCAAGGGCCATTTCAGGCCTGTGGAGATCTCCCTTCTTTTCCTGTTAATCACTCTGGAACAAGAAAAGCAAAGTCCAAAGGCCAAATCTTTAACTGACATAAGCTGCTATGGCTTTGCTGACTTCAACAGAGCTTTGCTAGTTCACAGCAGCTGGAGATATGGCCCCTGTCAGCAGGATTTTTCACAGAGCTCTGGTACTTAATGCTAGCCATTTGTGAGTAGAATGTGTGCACTTCGGGTAGTTAGGTTACAAAGATGAAATATATTGTTTTAATATACATTTTAAACATGCTGGTAATTTCTTTGCTTTTCTTTCAAAACAACACAGAAGAAATTAATGGTGAGTGGAAATCCATTTTGCCGTGTAATAGTAATACACTGCGTGTTATTACTATCCTGCTATTCCACAGGGAAAGTAAATGCCAATAAAAGGGATTATAAAGCAACATGCATTTTCAATTAGGGTCTACAGTGCTGCTCAAAGCAAGTCTTGCCAAACATCTAGCTGATGGGACATAGGTCACAGCAAGTTCTGGACACACACTGAGCAGGAGGGGAGAGATGAAGGGACCCCTCTGCTGCCTCACAGCATGCCTGGCCAAGTACACGGTGAGAGGTCCTCCTGACCATCCAGGCAAAGAGCCAGGCAGAGGTCAGGAGAGCAGAGCAAGGGCCAAGAGGGGCCGTGACTCCTGTATCTCGTGGTCAGGAGAGATCAGGGATGGGAAGGAGGGCTTGTGGGCTGAGATGGATCACTTCCCATAGAGTGAAGAGGCAGACAGGAGCCATGTGTGTCCTATTACAACTCCTGGCCGTGGCCAGGGACTGTGCAATTAGGAGACAACCCTTCTTCAAGCAGGCTGGAGTTATCTGTAAATAACCAGTGCAGGCCCATGCACACTCACAGTTGCTGTATCTCATCTCTTATAGCTACACAAACACAGTTTGCACATATTATGCACACATATTATTAAGCTGTACATCACAGTGTATATGTATATATATATAACACACAGTTGTATACATACATATATATACACATTATATAGTATATACTTAAACATGTGTGTCTCCTGTCTTTGTCAATCTAGACAGAGAACCTTTAATTATGTGAAGAGTTCAAGAAATCTGTTCTTTTATATATAAAAAGCTTTAAAGTGTGTATATATATATATTTATGTGATTCCAGACACAGAATGAACAAAACAGGAAAAGGGAGTTGTGACAGGAGGTGGGACAAGGAAGAGTGACCAGTGCTTACAAATAGATGGGCCATTGAAGATGTTATCTCTAAGAAATTATCTGTTCTCCTCCTAATACACCCACTTTCCAATTAAATAAAAGTAAATCTTACTCTTTTTCCTCTAGGAATGGTGAACCATTCTCATTGCTATCTGGGACAGGATTTGACAGCTTACACCAGGAATGGACGTGAAGTTGCCCAGATGTGTCTGCTGAAGGAACCATTTTCCTGGTGATGACAGAAGTCTGGCAAGATGCCTGATAAAAATCTGAGAGGGATTTTTTTTTCCCCTCTTTCAAAACAAAAAATAGCAAAAAGAGAAACCTGTATGCATCAACCACACATACATGAGAATTCTCCCTTTTATTTTTCTATTTTTTTTCTATATAGAAACACTGAATTCTTCAGAAAAGATGAGAAATCTTAACACTGCCCTCCCCAGAGCCTCATCTATCAATCAGGTCTTTCCTTTGGCCCCAGAATGTTCAATCTCTCTTCTTCTCTTTCTCAATTTGTTGTATCTTGTACAGGAACCCAAGGCCATGTTTAATATGTTTGGTTTTTACACTGACAACATAAAGGTCAACATTTAAGTTAGGTTACATAATCATATCAGTCCCCTGTGATGAACCACAGAGCAAAATAATCCCTATTTAATTGTCCTCTTCTCCCACCCCCATCCTTCTGAACAGCAAAGTCTCATTATTTCTTCTTTCACTGTGACTTGGAATTACTTCAGGATTGATCTCAGGTTTACATGAATCTGGGATCAAATTTTCAAAAACACTGAAACAAGATTTTCGTCAGGAAAGACTGAGGCATTTGGGAAGGAAGAAGATTTATTTATATTTTTTAAATGCTGTTGCAAGGCAAAAAAATATGCAGCGGTATTCTCATCAAGAGTTAGGCATACTTGTCTAGTTCACATTTTTCTGCAGCAAGGATTCCTTGTGAGTATTGACTTTCCACAGTGAGATCCATGTGGGCCTAGAGGGCCAAAATTGACTGAGTTCCCTGGTGGAAGAGATAGGAATAAATGCAATCTCAGAGTCTGGTTTCATATTCAATCAGAAAAAAATTCTGATTTTGGAAATGTCAGCCTGAATTACTGCCTTGGGTGGTTATATACTGGGAAGTGACAGGCTAAATATTAGCCTGGAGGAGAAGGATTTGGGAGTAATGGTGAGAGCCAAGTCGAACACGAAGTAGGAATAAATTTGAGTGCCACCAATTCACTCCTACTGTAAATAAGGCAAACCACATAATAATGTAGCACATTAGAAAGTGCACGCCCAGTCTACCAAAAGAAGCAATTATTCTGTACTCAGTGCTGTCAAGGCTGCCTCTGTAGTACTGCACTCAGTTTTGTGTACAGAGTTCAAGCTGGATTTGGAGGGGTGCCTTACAGGGTTCCCGAAATGCCAGCAGCACATGTCCTGTGAGAAGACTTCAATAGAACTTGGTTTTCATGTTGGGTGGAGACTAAGGAAGCAAATAGCTTCCTACAGCAATTTGAGTGGCAGCTAGACAAAAAAATGACAAATCAAAATTCTTCTCAATGAAGCTACATGATACAAGGGGCAATGTTTGTTTGGGGTTTTTTTGAGAGGTTTAGTCTAGATATTAAGGATAGAATATTTTCAGTGTAGCATAACGTTGGAGCAGGCTATCCAGAGAAGATCTGACATCCACATCACTGGAGGTTTGTAAGCCATGGCTGACATAAGTCATGGCTGATCTGATCTACGGTTGACTCTAGTCCTGTCCCAGATGGGACTAGGAAGCCTCTGGTTGTCTCTTCCAAACAGCTTTTGTATGGCTCTTTGATTCTAATAACATCAAATATCTCAGAAACTGCTCTCTCCAAAGCACATGTCAACTTCTGCATCTGGAGCTGAATCCCACCTAATACCACTTTCTGAGATGGGACTAAGGGTTCAAAAATCAATGTAATCCATGAATAGAAGTTTTTTTATTTTCAGTCCAGTTTATTGTCCCTGGTTGGAAAATGTTTTCTGAGACAAGTCACAACAGGAGACTTCTATAGTTACAAGTAATGACCAACCTTTGTATTCATAAAGTATAAAACCATGGTGAACTGTCAGAAGATAACATTGGTTGGAGTTTTACCCCAGATTTTTGCACTAAGTTCTTATCTTGGGGATAAGGTTTTGCATCTGAAAGAATTGAGCTCTCTGCTTTCCTTATTTTTTAGACACTTTCCCTGAAAAAGTTTATTGCAATCCAGTGTTGGAAGAAGGACAGTGGACTACAAAGGATAATTATTCCCATCCTTATGTTCTTAAGCACTTTGACTAATCGGGAAAGAACTAGGAAGGAAGCCACATGGCCTAGTGAATAGAAGAAGGGACTGGAAAGCTCAAGATTTGGGATTTATGTCTCGATCTGCCCTGAGTAGTACAAACTAAGCCAGTTCTATGAAGCACCCAAATGCCATCATAGATAAGGGAATCAAGTGTGTAAAGAGATGTGGGTCTGAAATCCAGCACGCTGCAGCTAATGGCATCTTTATGTGAAGTCTGCAAGCAGCTGTATTGAAATTTTATTAATGTATATAAAGGATATAAGAGAAGTCACTGCATTTTATGAAGTGCTTCTTAGATGAAATTTAAATGAGAAGATGTGAGAGCTGTTGAGGAGTAAAAGTCTCTGCGGAAAGGGTGTTCCCCTTTCAGCTGTGAGACATATACCACTGGATTCCATCCATTATTCCCTGCTACAGAACATGCTGCTTTATCGTGAGTCGTGAGGAGAGAAACATTTGTTGACTAGCTATAAATTGAACAAAAAGAGCTGCGTTCAGCAGCCCATTACTGTAATGCTGTAATAGGACTGGAGGATACAGGGAAGGATTAAGCATTCTGAGAGAGAAACATAAAACAATATGAAACACATAGAATAACAATGAAAAAAATAAAAAGAGGAAAAGAAAAAAAAAAAGAAAAAAGAAAGAAAATGACCTTTCAGACCATGCACAGAATAATTCAAAGCAAATGTGAAGCCATTCTCAGAAAGACAACCACAGTAGGTCACACGAGTGCTTGTGCTTTATTTTTCTTGTTGTTTCTTTTTAATACACAACATTAAGCTAGTGGTCCTGGACAGTATTAGTCGGAAATATCTCTTGAATGACTGTGCTTGCCAACTGGCTGGGTTTTATTTATTTTGTAATTGTTCTGATTATTTGATATATGCGTTCTGTGCTTTCCCCCCCCTCCAGGAAAAAATAGAAGCATCAGATCCCCATACGTTTCTCATATTTGTGATCAAATGCATTCATGGAAAATATGGTTTGCTGAATCGCTGTGGGCAGGACTCATACATACTTTTCTAATGCCGGATGTTTGGAGACTGGATTTAAGTATACACTCAAGCCCCCACATATTTTTTTGAATAAACCATACCCTGGCTACAGAGGCACCTGACTGGCCCTAAGCAGGCCAACTCAGCTTTGGCAAAGGCTTTTAATGCAGAATATAGCTTTGCATGCTCTGTAACCCACTGCGAGTTGGCGTTGTGCTGCAGAAAGAAGCAATTCTGTCTCCCCCCACCAACTGCTTCTCAGGCTCCCTTCTGCCAGCCCAAACATTTATGTATCTGCGAGGTGGAATGAGAGAAGAGGCTGAAACTAAACCCCCCCAAAAAATAGTACTGACCAGATTGGCTCCCTCATCTGGCCTGGGGTACTGCTGCACAAGAATTTGCACTGGGTTTGGCTCACAAATTTCAAAGTTGCAGGAAAGTATGGACAAGACTGCTCTGGGCATACACTGCCTTCCATGATGCTTTTCCTGGACCAACAGACCCTCCCAGGACCATTAAGGACATCAGTGCCAGGACACCCGATCTGACTCTGGATCACTTCATTTAGGTCCAGATTTCTTGAATGTTATCCACGATAGCCAAACACAACATTACCTCTGGTACTGTAGAGTTGGCTGCACCTTCATGGCAGCTTTAGTACAAGACCTGTACTCAGACCATTGTAAATCTGGGCTCTCACCAGTTAGGGTCAAAGAAAACCACTTTCAAATGGAGCATTTTTATATTTTTTCCTCCTTGTTTTCTTATTTTTTTCAAATTTCAGGAAAGTGAGACCTGTGCACAGATGATTTCTCACTCTTCCTTGTTCTTTGGATGCCATTAAGTATATGGCCATGGTCTAATGGTCCAATGGTTAGGAATATGATGGGATAAAGGTTGGACTTGATGACCCTGGAGGTCCCTTCCAACCATAATGATTCTAGGATTCTATGATTCTATGGCTACAAGCTGCTATGTGGCTACAAGCTACTATATGGCTACAAGCTGTTTATCCTGTGCTTACAGTAAATCCAGAACAGCTCTGGTATTCTGCTAGGGACCATGGTCTGTTTACATCTGCATCTCTTCCTCTGTTTAGTTTTCTATCTCTTGGCCATCTTCAGAGTTCACAGCACCAGGCTGCATAGTCCAGTCTTAGGTATTCAAGGAACAGGTATTATCTAGAGCAAAGGAAGACCATAATGAGAATGCTGGAGGCAAACTGATCACTTCATGACAAGCACCACCAGTTCAAACTCTGAGGTGTTTCATTTCAATTTGCTTGTGCTCAAGGCTAGCAAAGGGTCTTCATTCTTATTGGAAAAGCACAGAAACTGGTTTAAAATGTACAAGTAGAAACCTACTATCTCCTTGATACCAGGTGGGAGGAGGAGAGAACATTTTCTGTGTCATGATATATCCAGCCCACACTCAAGCATCTAAGGAATTTAATTATTTCACTTTGAACCCAGTTGCAATACAAAAAGCTTAGAAAGCATGGTAACAGTATGCAAAGTCTGGAATATAAATAGACCACAGCTAATAGGCATAAAGAAGGAAAACACAGAAGCAGAAAAAGAAAGAAGATGAACCTAGTGAATCCAAATATACCTTGGATATTTTGTCTTTGTATTTTGCTTTTTTTTTTTCTCCCTCTCTTTGCAGATCTGTTTGTGTTCTCACTGAGTATTTCCAATGGTATTCAGCCTACTGAGCAAGTATTTTTTGGGATTCACTTCAAAGCAAATAGAGCATTACTTAGGAAAGAAAAAAGAACATTCAGATACGATGCCTCCAACTACAGCTCAAGTCCACAGAATAAGATTGGAGGTTTTTCCAGCTGAAAACTTCCCTTCTTGCCTTTCCTGAATCCTTCCTACCTTTCTTATTCCCTGTTTTTCAATACCTTACAGGTTATTTTAATACTTACTGTGCTACTTCATAGCTTAGGGCAGTTATACAGCACCGTTACTTCTCCTGTCATCCCTCTCCTCCTCCTTCCACTTCCGACCATTGTGGTCTCATTTCACCACTGTGCAAAATTCAACAAAAACATAGCATTTTGGTTCTGTCCTAGCCATGACTACGATGTTTCCAAAATGAAAGGAACAACAAGAAAAGAAGGTGAAACCAGGAGACAAGAGGAGTTTTAATTCTTATGGCTTTCTTTTCTTTTCATCTCTTGGCAAGGAGAACTGAGTGGAAAAGAGATAAAGAAACCTAATGAAAAGACAGTGACAATAAACATCTAAATTTTCATAGATGGCTCATTCATAACCAAGATTTCCTGGAGCTTATAGAAATATTTGCACATATTCTCAGTGTCTTCTTGAACAAAAACTCAGTGAGAACATGAATCCTGTGTTGTAGATCTTTGTTCAGGCAGAAAGGGGAAAGTTTATTTGTTTTGCTACATAAAATTTTATCTGTCCCTTGTATGTATTTTCTGCCTGGCAAAAGGTCCTACCTAGCATTTTTAACCTCTGGTAGGTCCCAAGCCAGGATATAACCACAGAACAAATAATGATTCTTTCTAAGAAGTATCCTTAGACAGAGGTTAACAAAACACACTGGGCACCAGAAAGAGTGCACAGTTTTAAAAATAAGTAAAGCATGAAGCAGGGGGTTGAAAAGCTTTAGCCAAGAGATCCATAAAGAAAGGGGGCGGGAGGGGAATCATACATATATCAACACACATGCATGAATGTGTAGTTGCAAGAAATGACACTGTCACAACTTCTCCAGCTGACAGCAAAGGTCACTGGCAGAACCAAGATCAGAAGCTCAGTCATTTCATTTCCAGCAGGCAATATGTTAGAAAATTGCTGCTCATAGTCCATCTTTGCACAATCATTGTGAAAATGGGTAAATTTGAAGCGCTTGACAGTGAGGAATTCAAGATTTATTTATTTTTTATATATATATTTGTCATTTTTGTAAGTTATTCTGCTTTAAACAAGCTCAGATAACTGATATTTAAAAAGCAGCCCTATTTGTTTTTCCCATCATTTATAAATATGAAGTCTATGCCAACACAGATGTCAAAATTCTTTGAGAACACCTTATTTCATCATTTTTATTACTCATGACTGCTTCTCTCTTTTCTGAAAATATAAAAATATGTAAATATAAAATGGTTATATTTGTTTGATGTACGTGCTTGATAACTCCATTCTCAAGAGCAGTCTTCCACCCAACCCTTCAGGCAACTTCCTAATTGTTCATGAGGAATAAAAAAAAGACTGATTTTCAGACTTTGCCAAACCAAATGTGTAGAGGGACAAAGGACTTTTTTTAACTGTCTTTATCTGAACACAAAACATAATGCTTTAATTGCTGACCAATTTACCACCTTGGAAAGTCCCAGCGGACTTTTCACCATGGCATCAGCAGGGTACTAAGTCACCTTTGTATCTCTGTTGAGGACCAATTCTGTTCCTCAGGGACCATTTTAGGTCTCAGCAGGCCATTAAGAGTCTTGTATCTCTGAGAAATATCCTCTCTTCTTTCAGTCTTCACTTGCTGTTCACAGAGCTGGGAATAGAAAAGAGGAACCCATGATTTTGGCCCTTTCTTCTCCATGGTTTCAGCAAGCAGCAAGTGGATTCATCCTGAGTATTAGAAAACATGAATGCATTTATCATCATCTTGTGTACTTCTTGGTGCAATACAACATCTTCCACAAGCAGAATCTCCTAGGTTCTTTTAAACAAGAATCCCAGATCCAGGACACCTGACTGAGCCTACCTGGATTTGTAGGAGCCTGGAAAACCAAGATGAAAATTTCATGGGAAAAAAACCTCATTAATTTCAAGTAGCATCTATTCTCTGTTATGAGAAGGATGCTCACAGGATTATTCTGAGTCAATGTCAGCATTTATTTCTGTATTTAGTCTGACTCCAAGCAAGAAATAGAATATTTCACCAAAATCCAGTATCCTCACCAAATTAAAAATAACTAAATAAAACAATTTTTTTCTTGGTCAGAATTAAGGTTACTGGTGATCAGTGGGTTTTTTTTTCCCCTAAGCAGGTTTTTTCCAGCTTTAATCAAGTCAGGAAAATACATACTTTTTTACATAGTCATGTAGTAATGAACTCAAAGAGAACTCAGTGGAAGATGTTGTTAATTGAAAATAGTCATATAATTTTACTACCACTGCTGAAAATGTAGATCATTCAAAACAGCATGACCTGAAAGGAATAGTGATTTCTGCTATTCTTTCTCTTCCAGTTCAGAAAATTGAATAAAATTGTTACAAAATGAAAAGACATCACTTGGCAGGTACAGTCATTGTGAACATTCATGAGTGTCTTTCTCACTCCAGGCACCCCTCTAACATGAATGTCTATAAAATTAAGCTCCTAATCTCCTTTTGTAGTTAATGATGGGTTATAAGCTCCTGAGGAGGATTCAGACACTCATCTAATTTGTCATCATTTTCTACTACACAATCTGGAGGAACCTGGCTCCTTCCTTGTAGTAAGAAACCAGGGAAAGTAGTTAATTAAATACTTGTACTATAGTAGTATTAATTATTCCATTACTGCTTGCCTACCTAGGTTTCAAAATTTTCATCAGTGAGTTTTTGAAATGTTTGTATTATTTGAAAATTTCTTGATTTGATTTTTTATTACTTTCTTATAAAATTTTATTTTGATTCAAATTAGTTCACTGCAAATGGGATGGGGGGATTATGAAGATAAACCCCCCCTCCTATGTTTTATCCTAAACTAACCTTGAGGTGCTGACTTTGCTTTCTATCCCCTCTGTTGTTTCTGCTGCCTTCAATTGACCCAAGTGTGTGCTAAAATGGTTGTAAAGCTGTTTTTTGGCATAACAAAGCCAGGTTTTAAGAAAATCTCATTGCTTGTGTGGGTGAATCTTCTGGTTCTTCATCTCTTAGTAGCTCAGGGTATAGCTTCTCTTGTCCACCAAGCACAGTGGAGCTTTGGTTGTATTGAGTTAACAGAAGTAGCCATGGGTATGTAGTTGCTCAATTTGAGAAGCTACAGCCTTCTCTTATGGCTTGAAACTACTGCCTGTCCAATGGTGCTGCCTCACATGCTTCCTAGAAAGAATTTTCCAATTTAAATGTGATCAGTCTGTTCTCAGACACGGGAGTCCTGCTTTGGCCTGAAGCATTCCCTGCCAAAAATGACCATTGATTTGGCAAGCTCCTTCTCCATCCTCAGAAACAGTTTATCGTGGCAGGGCAATGTGCTGTGTTGAGGGTGTTTCTATTTAAAACCATCCTGAGCTGAAAGGAGTCGAGGGAAACCAGAAGGAGAAGGAGGGAGAAAAAACAAAGAAAAAATAAAAAAAGAATGAGGGCTGGTGAGTAGATGTTGTAGCCTGTTTCCATGACACATGAAATACGTGGCATGTGATATAAATACCATGACCTGGTATCACACTGACAATTGCACTTCTGGAGCTGTGGAAATAGTAGCTCAAATCAACATTGTAAGTGGAGATTAGGGGGCTGTGACAATTTCCCTCGCCTAACTCCTTACCCTGAGCTTTTCAGCAGACCTGCTGGGTTTTAAATATACATTATGGTTCCCATGACCTGCAGATAACCCAAAAGGAGGCGTCAGCATGTCAGGGCATGCACAGATAGGGGAGTAAATGATTTTCTAAGCAAGTACACTAAAGTCTTCCGTGGGGAACCGCACAGCCATCCTAAATCCTTGTGCTCCCTAAAACAGAGGGAGGGCATTGAAAAGTGAATCAAGGCTTACAGGCACTTCTTTGGAGACAGAGAGGGGTTGTATCAATTCCACGAAAAGCACATGAATTACCCATGACAAAAGAGAGGTGCACATTGCTTATGGTTTCACTTGCTGTGTAGCAGATCAGAAAGCCCTTAAACTGTCCCAAATGAGCAGTTTAAACATTGCTGCTATTACTTGAGAGTTGTCAGCTGAGGACTTGCTCTGCAGACGGTCTGAAAACTGCTTCTATTTTACCCACATGTTGAGAAGCTGATGGTCCTTCAGGATTCAAGTGTCTGCACATGCTGCTGCTATTTCCCTCTTTTGTGGACCACAGTCCACAGCAACTGAAATGCTGTGCCCCTGCTAACCCCAGGGGGCATTTCATTTCAGATTAGACCTTTGATTTAAAGCCCAAAAGAGGGTAAAAATCTGTACCTTTCAACCTTTTCTTCTGAGTGGGAATAGTGACAGAGCTACAGATGTGAAATGTGGGTCTGTTGTGTATGACATTTGTGAAATGTTGGGTTTTTTTCTGCTGGGAATGTAGTTTCCATTTTGTAAATGGAACCTAAAAATGAGACAGAATTGTATTTCCTAATTTTCCCATGGAAATCTAGACTTCATCAAATTTGACTACATCTAATTCCCTCCATAGTTTTATGCAATGAAGACCTCTCCATCTGAACTGGACAGCCTGGATTTCTTTTATGTTGAATTAAAAGGAATGGGAGCACTTTTGAGTGACTGGTTTCATCTGACCAGTTTTCATTTACTTTAGGATGAGATGAATTGCACTGTAGACTCAGTAGACTATAACAGGTATATCTGCACTGACTACAGGAAGGAATATATAATCATAGAATGTGGTTGGCTGGTCCAGGTGGAGCCATCTACAAAGAATCCAACTCTTTGTCTTGATACATAAAGGACTATGTCACGTGGTGTGAGATGTGCTTCACTGTTAACTTTAGAAATAGGTCTCATTACCCTATTCAGGCACGTGTATGTGTCTGTGTTTGTTCTCTGAGTGTCTAAACTCATGTTATAATCAATGGTTCTCTTTCAGGCAGAGTAGGACAGAGTAGGGCATCTCCTATAGCTTCTGTGTCACATCCTGCGTGTAACTGTATAAATGTCTCAAAAACCATGAGGAGAACTCAGTCACTCAATTGTGGATTTCAGCTTTAGGGTGCAAATGAATCCTCTGATCATACAGAGTGGTGCCAGGATTCATTTGCACAAACCCAGGTGCCAGGTGTCACTGGAGGTACTGTAGGGATATCCCAGACATCCACACAGGTCTGGTAGACTTGATGTAGGATCTGGGAGAGACCTGGACTTTGTCATCTCAAATGACACGAGGCCATGGTCTAATGGTCTAATGGCTAGGAATATGATGGGATAAAGGTTGGACTTGATGACCCTGGAGGTCCCTTCCAACCATAACGATTCTAGGATTCTATGATTCTATGACACTAGTTGTGTTCTTGTGCTGGAACAAGCTCCACCACCTACAAGTTCTTGAGTCTAAAACATCCTACATCTGGACATCTAAATTAAACTGTCTTAACCTGTACTCTGAATCCAAAATGATAGCATCAGGCAAGAGGAACTCTGGATCAATTCGTGCCCAGATAACAAAACAAAAGTGGGATTCAGGTGCCCAGAGAAATGATCTGGTATACTTTTAGTTGCCACTGTGTATTGAAGACATCTGCAAAGAAATGACAGATATAACACAAGACCAAGCGAGCAGTGCAGCTCTGGAAGACCAGATGAAACATAGGTGAGGTACCGAGTCTGTCCCAAAAGCTGAGGGCTAACCACCAGACCTAACTCGCAGGCACCTAAAATTTGTTAGATCTGATATTTCTGTCTGTGTTGGCTTTTTTTTTTCTGACTAGCATCATGAACTCAAAGGCACTAAAATTCAGGGAGTTTCCTCAGAAACAGCACAGAACATGGAGAGAGCTTATAGGTAAAAAGACTCAAGAACTAATCTTTTCATGGTGCAGCTGGACCTAACTCCCATTGACTGCAGTAAAAAAGGAAGGGCTGTGTATATCTCAAGACTAACACCTAAAAGGAAGGAATTTTGCTTGCACCTCCCAAGTGTCTTTCCTGGATCTGGGATTGGCCATGCTCAAGCAATGTGCTTAATGCTTTGGCATAAAAACTCCTCCACCTGCATTTGCTTTAAACTCTGCTTCATTCTGCCTTATTACCAGCTTAATAAAAATAATATTAATGTCTTCATTTCATTCTGCAGGGTTTGGGATTATTAGACTGGCAGCCAACCAAGGTCTTTGCTGTAAATTACAATGCAAAGGTTACGTGCAAATGATATCTTGCTCCTTGGGTTACAAGTAAAAGGAGTTTTCATAAGCATACAAGGGAAATAACTATGTTTTTTGAATAAAAGAGGTTAACTAAAGTGCTACGTTTGGGTGAACCAGAACTGCCCTGAAGAACAAAGCTTTTTTTATTGTTTTCTTTTGTTTTTTTCCCCTCTGGTTAGGAGTTGTAAAATATTCTGCTATCACAACATACTTGCCAGTGTGAGTCCAGTGGCTGTGGTGACTCGTGTGGGTTTTTTGGTACAGGCTCCCATATTTCGTGTTTTATTTCCTGAACTCCCAGCTTCAAGAGTCATGTGACTGTGTGAGACTCTCAGACTGATATTTTTATTTTCAATGATCGTATTTCTTCCTTGCAAGAGTAAAAACACAGCTGAAAATGTGATTTCCTTGAGTCTCTAAAATAAAAGACAAATAGAAGAGATGTTATTGTTACTAATAATTTTATGGTTTTTTTCTATTGATTTTTAGCTTTTTGAGATTCTGACTCATTTTTGAATGCAGTGGACTGCAAAACAAGGTCAATATTATGCCCAGACCCTGCACCAACCATATCATCTTCCTGAGTTCTGTCGAGCAAATGCTTTTGGATCAGGTCCCCACTTCTCCAAAAAAAGGTCATTTATAACAGGTCATAGCAAATTATTCTGCATATTTTTGCTGTCAATGTTCTGTCTGTTGAGGTTTCTGACCCCTGAATTTCACGCTTTCATTTCCAGTACTAATGACCTTGACTTTAACAACTGGGTTTTTAATAACCAGGTTAGGGACACTCAAATTATCAAGAAAAATTGTACCAATTCCATTGACTCTTGTGCTCAGTTTAAGAACATGGGGCTCAGCCCTGGTTGTTACGATCAATGAACTCTCTCCACACTTACTCTGAGTGCATTACAGATCTACGTGCTGACATATCAAGCAGTTGAGTTATATATTCAGCTTTAAAAGCATAAGCTCAAGCTGCAGTACTGTTTGGTTTTAGCTTTGGAAATTACTGGGTCTGTCAAAAAGGTTGCTTTGCATTAGCATCTTGTCATTTTAAATCACTTGCTGAAACATATTGAGCTTTGATTCTTCAGAAAGGCTCAAGTTCTGCCCATGGTTTGTTTAAATTACTGGGGACTTGTGTTACTGATTTCAATGAGGGCAAAACTGGGGCACTGGAAACTGAATCTATTAATCTCCCCTCATTCACCTCCTCAAGAAAGTTATAGTAGCAGACTAAAGAGGCTATAAAAGCTTTTGAAAGAATCTCAAGCATAAATCCATTGAAGTGTCAAAGCTGCAATTCACTGAATGAGAAACAGTGCAGCCCCTTTCATTTGCAGAAGGTGGTTGTCTGAAGAAGCCCTCTGAAGTGGTTGGCTTCCTCCCCAGAGTTGATTAGTGCCTTTTCTACCTTCTGTTTGCAATGAACTTAATGTGCGTTCCTCAGCTGCCGCTCTCTCATTACCAATTTGGGGTTAAGGAAAATGAATTAAAAAAAAAGAAAAGCAAGAGAAAAAAAACTCCTTTGATTCAATTTCCTTTTGTTAAGGCTTCCTTAAATATTATCATTAGTTGTTGTTTATTTTACTAGGATTGGAAGGGGCAATTGTGGTCACACATCCGACTGCTGGCATAACTTAAACCAGAGAATCCCCTCCTGGGATTACTGGATCCTGCTCAGACGTCTGCAATTCATGGTTTCTGACTCTGGTGATCCTCCTGGTGATCTTAGCTGATTACATCTGCTGGCCTCAATTATGCTATCACTTAAGATCACTGGGAATACGTCTGCAAACCAATTGGTCTGCAAGTTTTGCAGTGCTTTCTACTCAGGACTGAATTCTATCTTCTGGTTCCCAAAATCACTGAAGTCCTCACCTGAGTAAGCCTTCTATTTACAACACAAGACTTGGGACTGAGACAAGACATACAACTGAGAATGTCCAAGAAATATCCACAGAACAGGGACTAGATGGACATAGAATCATAGAATACCAGATTGGAAGGAACCTTCAGGTTCATCTGGTCCAACCTTTCTTAGCAAAGTACTGTCTAAAGAAGATGGCCCCACACCATGTCCAGCTGAGTCCAGTGTTGGGGAATCCACCACTTGGATTGACATACTTGAACTGCCTAGCTTGCTTAATGTGAAGTTACCTTGACTGTACCAAGTAATGGCATTTCCCACATCAGCTGTCTGGAACCAAGGATGTCTACTCCATGCTCTTTTTAACACTTTCCTGTGAGATTTAAGTGCACCAAAGTCTTACTCTAGAGATATGATGTGTTTAAAATAGTAGGCTACCTAAATGCAGTTAGGAAAGGGATTTCCCAACTGTGTCCAGTCTTGCCCAATTGAAAAATACGTTGATTTTTTTTTTTAGTATCCACTTTTCACTGAAGGTTTCATATAACTAACAAAAATAACAAATAAAAAAAATAAATACAAAAATAATAAAAGCTGTAGTTCTCAAATTCTATACTTAATCTAACCAGCTAACAGCCATTCATTATCTATCTTCTTAATCTACCAGCAGTTTATTAACATTTTCAATAAAGTGGGAAACGGAAATAAATCCTTCAGTCTGTTCATGCAAATTAATGCTCTTACCTGGGTTGTTCTTGGTCTCTCTGTATACATCTGAAATAAATCAATGCACATGCAAATTAGCATATATAAATGAGCATATTTTTTCAATTATATATATTATAGAATGATAATAAACATTTAACCTCCATTCTCCTTGGTCCTTATTCAACTCACTATTTTCTCCATTTATTTTAACTGAGTTGGGGAGTTTAAAGAAGTCTGCTGAGCTCAGTGCGATACTATGAAAGATGTTTCTCCTGGTATTGAAAGCAGGGGCTTTGAGACTAAGAATAGAAATCATTGTGGTACAACTGCTTGTCAAATTCAGTATACTGAGGCTGAACTACAACCCTAGAGCAAACTCACAAAGCAGGAGAATTAGAAGCTAAGAAAAGGATTTAGCTGCAAAGTCACAGACTTAAATGCAAGTTTCTAACAGAGGAGTTCATGCATGAACTTGATGTCTGAGTTCCCAATTTAGTTTACAGGGATTTTAGGCTTGGATTCATCTGCCTTGTTAAGCACCGTTGTGTACATCTTGTCTGGTTAAACATCTCAGGTCGTAGACTCATCTATGTTGGAGACCACCTTGAAGGGGTGTCTAGTCCAAACTCCTGCTCAGATCAGGGTCAACTCCAAGCCATTTGTTCAGGGATTTGTTCAGTCACATCTTCAAAACCTCTGAGGATGGAGTTTACAGCGTCCCTATAGGCAACTGATTTCAGTGCTTAATTACCCTTATACTACAGCTGGCTTTTTTTTCCCCTTTATACTGAGTCATAACCTTCATTGTTTCAATTTATAACCATTGTCTCCAGTACATCCCCTGTGTGCCTTAGTAAGGAGCATGGCATCATCTTCTCAGCAATCTCCCCTTAGGAATAAGAATGCAAAAAGACTTGTAACTGTGTGAATGTGTTGAATATATTCTTGACCCAAAGATATCATCTTCCCATCTTCTCAAACATGGATGATGAGTCCCTTCCACCCACTGGTCCATACGAAGATATATGTGAAAACATTCAGCCTCAGCCTGCAGCTTGATGAACACCTCAAGGAGGGTCTAGGAGGACGTTTCTGCTGGCAGATTTAGGACACTGACTCGACAGTCATGCCGGGTAGACTGTCCTCCAGATTAGATGTGATGGCATCCCTGAGGTCTGTTTCTGCACATATACATAAATAGCTTAGCAAAGCAGCACGAGTGATCTTCAAACTTCTTGGAGGGCCCAGCAGGGGTTAGTCTGTGTGGTGGATCAAGGAATGCGACCTTAAGAAGGCCCTTGGGAATGTTGTACAGGCAGTCCTATATATTGTAGATGCTGCCTCTGAGCTAGAGATATATCTGGGCTGACAGCCAGCACACAAGTCAAGAGGCTTGATGTGCTTAAAGCCACTCAGATGCCTACATTTCATCCATGAGTAAAGACGTAGCCAATCTGCCATTTTTGCTGAAACATTTTTTTGTCTTTACCTCATAAATCTAACCAGCAGACCTTGGCTCTCCGGAGCTCTGAGTAATTGTAACAGTGAACCATGAAAGCATTCAACACTTTTGCCTAAGGGCTTACAGCACCAAGTAGCTGTCTGAAGCCATGGTCAACCACGGGGACGGGGAGGGATTGGGCTATGAAAACTACTGTGTTTAATGTATTTATTTAATGCTATGGGTTTTCTTTGTATCATACACAGGGAAGATGCCAAGGAATAGCTTCGGTTCATTGAGACACCAGTTTTTCCAGCTGAAAGCTAGTCAGCCTGAAGAACAGATGCCGTGCGTGAAGGCAGGTCTGTCAACACACACAGCAGATGGTTGGGCTTCACAGGGGGTGGTGGTGGGAGTGAGCAGGGGGACTGGAGCCTCAGATGCGATCACGGGAGGAAGCAAAGAGTAAATAAATGTCTGGGCATGCACTACAGCAGCCAGCATCAGTGGTCAAGGGCACAGGAGAAACAGCTGCGGGAGATCAGCAAGAAGGCAATGGCCTTGTGGCCATGAAGGAAGGTTGGTGTTAGAGCCAGATAGGGAAGAGTTTGTGGTTTAACGTTTTGGGATCTTGTGATGTCAGGGATCTAAATAGTAAACTTTATTATATTTTTCAGTTAATGAGAGTGCAAAAATAGAATCATAGTATCATAGGAATGTTTGAGTTGGAAGAGACCTTAAAGATCATCCAATCCCACCAGTATCATGGGCAGGGACACCTTCCACTAGACCAGGCTGCTCCAAGCCCTATCCAGCCTGGCTTTGAACACTGCCAGGAAGGGGCAGCTGTAGCTTCTCTGGGCACCCTGGGCCAGGGTCTCACCACCCTCACAGGAAAAAAATTTCTTCTTAATATCCAATCTAAATCTCCCCTGTCTCAGCTTCAGTTCCCTCTCATCCTATCTCTACATGTCCTTGCAAAAAGTCCCTCTCCAGCCATGATACATGGTCAAATCAACATCTGGGGTGAGAAGACATCTTCAAGAATCAGCTGAGCAGTGTCAATTTATCACAGCTGGTAACCTGAACAGTTGACCCTGAGTTACAATGCCAGGGACACTGCCCTATTCTCTCTAATGAAGCCATAGATATTTCCTCAGATGATCATCTACCCTCTTGATTGTAATGGAGTTGCAAAGATTTATCCCCTGTGAGAAACTGGGTTTGCTCTGGCCATGCTGTCATACACAGCAGAAGTAACTCTGACACTTTCATTTTACCAGTCTTGATTTCCACTTGCTGTGGGTCCTGCCCACAGTGTATGGAGACTTTCCACAGTGTATGGAGACTTTCCACAGTGTATGGAGACTTCTGTGCTTTGAGGCATTCAGTGATATTCCATCTTCTATGAAAGGGCATGTAAGACAGCAGCCAATCCATACAAGTTAGAAGAAAACTCAGTAGCAAAAAATAGCCACTGTATCCCCTATCAAGAACACCTCTGTTCTAAGCAAGAGATGAGGAAGCAGCATATTGGAGATGTTTCTCAGTAAGACCACCCATGATCAGCAATCTAGGAGGTCCACAACTACACCAAGGACAACAATGGTTGTTTTTCTCTGAGAATCTTCTCTTTGCCACATACTCATTGTAAGTCTTTAAATCACATCAAACCCACCACCTTGCAAATATTTAATGTAGGAGGTATGTACAGGAGGTAGCACAGGAGGTTGACTTCTAAAGACCTGGACAGACATGAGCTTTAATATGTAGCACTGTTTCCTAATTGCAAATCAGACACCATGTCAGCTTCCTAGTCCTGTTTTCTGGATGTCAGCTAGCACTTCTGGAATAGGTTGTGGGTTTTATCTCCCTGAGAATGTCTCCAAGGTAAAGATACATCTCTTTCTTGAGGGTAAAAACTGTGGGAAACAGTACCCTATTTTTCAGGAACTCATATATTGCTCCTGCCTTCATGCTTCGAAACCCTGGGACTGTAAAGAGCAGAAAGGCACAAAGGTGGGTTTGTTTGGTTTTATTTTCCTTTGATTTTGCTTTTATTTATTGTCAGGGATGATACTCCAGCTGCTAAAACTTAAGCTCACAGTCATGTTATATGTTCCCCTGCAGCTCCATGGCATCACTTACACCTCATGCAGAGCAGGGAGGGGGATTTACTCACTGTAGGTATCAGCGATGTCATCAGCTGCTATGAGGAGGGAAACAGAGATGCCTGAAGTCACCTCTTGGCAGGTGTAGTAAAGTGGCTCTGAGCTGTAGCCATCAAGATCCAGCCAGTGGATCTCTCCGAGCACTCCAGTTCCAGGGAGAAATAGAAATCACAGACACTTTTTCCTGCTTAGAATAGCTTCCATTAACGTAAAGCAAACATAATAATGTCCCATTCATGTCTGGCTAAGCTTTAGATTGATTTATATATAAATATACCCATGCATATACATTTTATCTTACAATGATTACATTTCTAATTACAGCATACAAATATTACTTGGATATTTTTGGCACTACCTGCAAAACAAGAGGCTTGTATAAATGGGTGGGTCTGTTTTTCATGCTGTGTGTGTTTTGTTTTCCAAACCAAGCTGAGAGCCTTGTTGCCTGGGCCTTGCCCTTGCCCTAATGAAGAGTTTCTGAGAAAAGGCAGGAAGATAGGAGCCCTTGTGAAGGGAAGCAGCACCACTGATATACCTCAAACTACACAGCCCTGCAGTGGAAAATATTGCTGTGCAAACTGTCATCACCAGAGGCTGATAATGAAGATGAAGACTGGAGTTTGTAGAGTGTGGAAGGCAGTGAGCTGAGAGGAGGGGCAACAAGGCACCAAATGCCACAACAGAGACTGGCTGGGTAGTTAACTCTTGATGGACTCACTGCCTGTTTGGCCAAACCTCATCTCTCCACACCTCTCACCTTCTCTCCTGTTCTAGCTCCCAGCCCACCTTCTGAAGTACGGCCTTTATCCCATGATGCTTGCTATACCCAGGCAAAGCAGGACTTCAGTGTTATGATCCCTATCTTCTCTATCCTTCTACCACAAATCCCTCTCCAACCAGAAGTTGCTTCCTCTCCTTGAATTTCTTCTAGATGCATGGTCCAAACCAGGACCTTAACTCTATCTACTGTTCTCCATACTTGAACTGCTAGGAATCCAGACACCTGGTACTGTAGAACTCCTCTAGTTCCTAGATGTCTGTATGCTCCCAGTCCCTAGACCACAGAGAAGAGATGAAACAAGGAGCATTGTGAGAGAAATCCCTGTAAATCAGTGTGCTCTAGGGTAGTCCATTCAATCAGCACATAGGAACTTGAGGACTCTCTGATGGACGTGATGTAATCTGTCAGAAGGAATTTGTTTTGGTGAATCAGCATGTGAAGGATTTGATGGAAGCACTGTCACCCACTCAGTTTCAACCAGCTCCATTTGATGTAGATGTGGGCAATACCAAAACAAACCAAAACCCTGTGTGTTTTATACCTCAAAATACCTAAAAAAGACAGAAAAGAACAAATAAACCAAATCTATCTTCAACTTCATCCTCCTGAGCAGATGAAAAACTGAAGTATTAGTATGTGACTTGTCAGTAGTTGTTGTGAAGGGGTCCAAGTCCTGAATTGAGTTGTGTCAATGGGGAGCAATGTTTTTCACCTCTGGCAGCAGGGATGTGAGTTTGAACTGATTCTGGAGTAAATGAATTTAAGAACCCAGCTGGAAGACACTGGCCACATCTGCACTTCCCATTGTGTCATTAAGAAGACTGTGTCACAGGGCAGTTTGTAAGAAGGTTATATTGCCTAATAAAGACACCTGAGGCAAGTTATGGGGAGAAAAGTACAAAATTAGGAGAGGACTTTTTGAGTTCTTCAGGGGGAGAACATGGTCTTGCCACAGAGTTCCTGGGTTACACTTCTATTTTGATTCCCCTTTCTGTGAGAGTTAGTAACAGAAAATGGATAGAGAAGTGTCATATGATGGTTAAACTTATGGAATAATTTTTACAAAGAATGAAGAACACCTTAGGAAATCAGCAAGGAAGAGAAAGATTTGATGGATATGACTAAAGTATATAAAATCGTAAGCTGAAAGGTGAAAGTGAGCAAGTAGTGATAGTTTCTTATAGTAGGAGAATATAATGTAATAAAATGAATGGTTATTTAGAAACAAACACATGGAAACAGTGCTCCCCACAGCATGCAGTTAAGCCATTGAACTCCCTAGGATGGGATATCATGGCTGAAAAATATTTGCATTAGCTAAAAAAAACACCAACCCCAAAACCACCAATTCATAGACTGAAATAAAGTTTCATTTTTACTGCATGGCATTATATTAGTGTCTAGGGCCTCATATGAGGTTAGGATCCTGCACCCTATACTTCATGTATATGCAAATAGGAAAAGGTAATTCTTGCCCTATAGTGGGTAGGGAAAAGGATCTGAGGCAAGGAAGAAATATCAGATAGAAATATCATCAAGATCAGAAATATCCTTCCTTTGGAGGGAAGACTCTGATTCACATTCATGCCCATATTCTCCAGATGTTCCAACTCAAGGCTGTCGCAGACCTTCAGTAAGCTCTAGGGCTCACTGAAGGAGAAAGATGTCACCTGTTACCAAATTCACACCAGCAGCAATACTGTAACATTGACATTAGGCATATAAACTGGATTCAGGTCCTTCTTAGAATGATCTGTTGCAAAATGTCAATGTTATAGGCAGGTTGTTTTAATTCAAGTTGCCTTTAAAAGTGTCCAACCACCAGGCACCCTAATGTCAGCTCCGTAGATGAACTGTTGATGGAGGACCAGCATAATGCTTTTGCCCACTCAAGCCCATTATTTTACCAAAGATTGTTGATTTGTTTGGACAGTCAAATAAGATTCCAGTTTATCAGACATTGATAGACACCTAGTCAATTATTTTCCAGGGAATTAGCTCCCTAAATATTTTACACTCAAGATGTAGGTGACCCAGAACTAAGAAACGGTGGCAGATTTCCAAGTTCATCACTGATGTATTACACCAAAGAATCAGCCATTATTGCACAAAACAGGGAATATTTAAGCACATAAGAACAGTTCCATAAAAATTAAGATATTATATCATGTTTATAAACCCATCCATGTTCTGAAATGTTTGAAAGATCAGGGATATATGATGCTGTAAATGATGTTCTCGTGCACTGGCAGCAGGCATTTTGTTCCTGCAGTGACTGCAGGATGAATTCAGAAGACAAGTAAATACACACTCTCCACGCTGCTTCTTGACCACTTGAAGTATGGAATTGTTTGAAGTTATGTGTTATTTGTGAAATATGGAGTATTTGAAGATGGATGTTATGAAGATCAACCCGCTCATAGACACATGTGCACTAAGTCAGATCAATCACATTTACCTCCTTCCTCCCTCTCAGCCATTACTGGATTTTAGTGAAACCCCATGGCTCTTGGCTCATTGTTCTAGCACACCAAGAACACCCAGAGAACTTCACTCTTTCTCACAGCAGCACCCACTGTAATTGTTACAGACAAAACAAAACAAGACACCTGGGTATTGTTAGTCCATACAAAATATTGAAGGCTTAGTCTCAACATCTGAGGCTCTCTCCACAAGCAAATTAATTTCCTTCTTTATGACTGACAAGTGTTACTGACAACATAAAGCAGCACTTGGCTGTCAACTGGAGCTTGGAATTAGTTGGAAATTATGAACGCTGCTGTTATAAACTGGAAGGTCTAAGAGAGGAAATTCTGGTTTTACTAACACAGCAACGGCAGCACAGCCAATCCAAAAAGNGCGGGAGGGGGGAGAGATGTTTTTCTGAGAGACGGCAAAGAAGGAAAAAGGAAAGAGTTAAGAGAATGATGGGTTACCCCATGAAAACAAAGAGAAAAACTTAAAATCCTCCCTCCAGCAGCAACAACCACAAAGCTTTGTATGTTCAGACTATATAGGTGGCAAGTTGGTAATTGAAGCCCATGCCAAGACCAGAGAACTTCCAGCCAAAACAGATGTGGGTTTATAGAGGCAAAGGAAGCCTTTAAAATGGGTCTAGGGAATTCCAAATTCAATAGTATGTCGATATAAACCTGAAGACATGAAAATGGGATCTGAGCTTTTAAAATGCAAGAACTAATCAAGTGGTGTTTTTATGTGTCACAGACCACATTTTGTTTTACCAAAATACGGTGGTTCTCTCAAAGCATTAACCTTGATTTTTCACTTTTGGATCACAGGGATGTGGCCTGAGAAATCCCTGTGCAGAACAATTTGCCATTCTGACAGCAACATTGTTACTATCCCCTCAAGGTATTCTTTTATGCCATAGTTGGACCACACAGATCACAATCTCTCATGAAAGCCAGGAATAATATGTCAGGGACCAGATTTGTAGACTTTGTTATGTGCATGGAGATGATGGAGCTAGGCCAGGCACACACAAAGCAAGAATGGACATAAACACACATAGACACCCACACTGCACATCTACACACACCTACACCACACACACAGCTGTACACTTCCACAGTAGAAAAGTTTGTCCAGTATAGCAGAGCTATTGGTTCACCTACTGATGCTTAAATATTTTCATCACTGCCTGAATACATCACAAAGAAAATGATGGTCTTACTTTACAGGATTTTGCACATCGTAAAAATGTAATCCCTGCCACTAAAACCTACAGTCTGAGTGTAAAAACAAGGGGAATGTGGAGATGACTCACATGGGTCAGGGCAATCCCATGCGCGAATACAGGCTGGGTGGAGAATGGATTGAGCACAGCCCTGAGGAGAAGGACTTGGGTGTGTTGGCTGAGAAGCTCAGCATGAACCAACAGTGTACACTACCAAAAAAGCCCCAAAAAAACAGTTCCAGTTCATTTACACACCAGTCTTCATCAAATCCTGAATTATTTGTTTATTATTATTATTACTATTATCTGATTATTTATTTATTATTATTATTATCTGCTTATTTATTTAATTTTTAGGAGGACAAGAATTTCTGCAAGTTCATGGATTTATCTTTAACATGTGGTCTGAAGGGTAGTCTTGGGATGAAATGTATCTCTAGACAGTCTGGGATGGTAAGTACCTTGTCATCCCAAGCTGTAGAAATCACTCTTGGAAACCTCCAGAGCTAAAACCAGTAGCTGCTACAAGCAGGTGTTAAAAAGTCCTGGTCCTGCTAATGAACACAGAAACAGCTGTCCTAGGTCAGGGGAAAGGTCAGTTTAGCCCAGCACCGTGTCTATCAAGAGGGCAATCATCTTTTTTTCCTTTTCTCAACTTCTGGGGAAAGACAACCCATAATATCAGTACATCAGTGAAGATGGAAACCAACACACATGAAGGCTGTGTTTAGTCCATTGCAAAATTTGAATTAGAAGACTCTGGGAAGTTTCTGAGGGGTTGTCACAAGGGGTATATTCCCAGAACAGTGCAGATGCAATGTAAAACAAATTTAAATTGTCTTTCTAGGTAGCTACCACTTCCCAGAGGATGAGGTGGCCTTTCAGCTTCAAGGAGAACATCCCACCCTCAAACTGGTCAAGTTTATAAAACATCTGGTACTGTCCTCTGTAGCCTCTCAAAGAAGGGTACAAGTAACCTCTCACTGATTTTGTGGATCTTTCTGTAGAAAAGGGGAATTTATCAGTTTTCTTAGTTATTTGGAATGTGCGTATCCAACAGCTGTAAAGGCTTTCTCTTTGAAAAATTTATATATAAAGCAAGTATCATCTCTTTTCTTTAGATTTTAGATCCTGTTGACTTGGCAGGAGAGCACTTAAGATGATCCACAGAGCTAATAAATTTTATGATTGCCCAATGTTTGCTCTACTTTGCCAAGTTACTAGGAAATATGTTCACAAATCTCCGGTAGACTCTAGGCGTGATTTTGATAGATCATCTCTTGTGTCTCTCTCATTAAGATGTGTAAAAAAGGTCTACACATGCTTGCTGGGTCTGTCTGGTCTGCTCCAGAATCAAGTCAGTCAGGTGCTATGTCATTTCTTGGTGCAACACTGAGCACCACAAGACCTTGGCATTGATAACCCAGTGAAAACCCCACTCTTGTCCCCTCTGAGCATATGTCAGGGGTGAGCCTGGCTTCAGTGGAGAAAGAAACAAACTAAAGCCTTTTAGCCTAAATTTGCTCGTCTCTGATCTTGTAAGCGTTCTGGAGTTTCTGCCAACCCCAGCATAAAGCAGAGTTGCCGCAGGGCTGTTCTGAAGTGTGGTGGTTGCATGCAAAACCGAGCGGTTATTCCACTTTGGCATGAATAGCAAGAGGACAACAGCACTGAGGGATGTACAGATACTCTGTGGTGCAGCTGAGCAGGGTTCAGGCTGGAAGGGTATGATGGGAGAAACCACATCACCCTACACAAAGTGCATTCAGCCATTCTTGAGTGTTTTGAAGCAAGCACCAAGAGAAAAAAACAATCTCTACCTGCCTCACAGCATGTATTCCATCTCCACACTTACAGTATTGCTTCCACCACCCCCTCCTATCCCTTTTCCCACCCCCCACTCTTGTTTATAAATAGCCATGGGCATGGCTGTGCTCCTTTTGGACTCCCAGCCTGCATACTGAAGGCAACACAGTGATTACGGGGGTCAACTCTTTGCATAAACATCGCCTCTTCTTTGCAGGGCTGTTTTCAGAGGCCTTTGCCCTGTCCCACCGTGAACTGCAGCAGGAAATTCTCCTGAGCTATCTGAGGGCTAATTAAAGGAGCAGACTGGAGACCCCGTAACCTCCTGAGAGTCCCGCAGAACTGCTCTGGCCTCTGTCAATGCACATGACAAGGTTACTGCTGGAGAAGGCGGTCGGGGCTTCTTCACTCAGATACCACTGTTTTATAGACTCTGGCCAAGATTCGTTAGCTGTAATAAATGTGCTTTCACCCTGACAAGTTAAACCTCTCTCACTTAGGGTCTGTGAGCTTCCTGGCAGCTCTTTCATTAGGACTAATGACCACTCTGCTGTCATTTACATGCCCGGGCAAAGCTGCTCTGGGGTTTGTGCAGTTTTAATTAAAAAGAAGTGATCTTGTTTCTTTAGTTTACGTTAGGTGCTCCTTGTGTTTCTCTTCTCATGCTCCTGCACTGAAGAAAAGTGGAGGTTTTTTCTTTTATTTATTTTTTTGTTTCTTTTAGGTGATGATGTGGCTGGAAGTCAATGTCACTGACTAGAAAACTTCTGCAATTTTGCAGTTTTAAATATCAGAAATCTGTAAATTAAATATATTTAAGGTGATAATAATGTAGGTCTTCCAACTCCCTGTGCTTTCAGTACATGTTCGGGGTCACATGTGAATGATAGGGAAGACCTTTTTGGCCTGGAGAGCTGTTCTTATGTCACCTGATCACTAGTTGATGGAATATGTTGGATGCTGTGAATGTTGTGAATGATGTGAATCCACCAGGAGTTTTATTCTCATTTCTCTGTTATATTTGCTCCTTGCCACACTGAAATCACCTCGTCAGTTTTTACTCTAGATCATGAGGTCTATGATCTTTCTTGTTTAATAAAGCAAAAATGCATCTTTCTTCTTCTTCCCCCAAAATTTTACATTGATCAGGAATTGTTTCCAAAAAAATCCTGTAGCTTAGTCATACACTTTTTTCAGTGAAGTATAGCATGAGCAGGGACAAACCATGAGTTTATTCCTTCAGTGCAAAGAGCACAAAGCAGTTTGCAATCAACCCATCAAGATTATGGTTTTTTAGTATATAAAAATTTATAAACTAATTGAAGGGGTCTCAAATAACCCTAAGCTTTATTCCCTGTTCTACTTCTAGCCTGCTAGATGCTAGACACCCCCTGAACAGGCACATCAACTAAGCTTTATTTTCCCCACCTCTACAAGGATCATGAAATGATGATTTCCTTTGTAAAGCTCTTTCATATTTTCAGTATTATGAGATAGAAAGTACTATCAGATAACCAGGTTTCTTTCCTTCCATTCTACTGTCCTTCCATCCTTCAGTCTTTCCTTCCTTTCCTACTTGCATAGTCTGTGTCATCCGTGTTCTCTTTTTTTTTACAGCACAGGACTGTGTATCTGATTCTGAAATCACTAATTTATTGATGATTTATGACAACTGAACTGCACCTCTGTCAAACTAACCAGCAAATTCAATAATCCCAGAAAGTATATGTGAAATAGGAGTAAATATCATCCCTATTCCCATTTCTTTGTATGTAGGTTGAAATATTTAGTCTGGTGCTGATGAGTCATTAGAACATCACTGAAATGGGTAGGTACTTGTGAAGCTCCTACTTTATTGTGGAAATATTAAAAGGAAAATGAAACAGCAAAATTTCATTTACTTCTACACATTGGTGACCAGGCAAGAAACAACTGTGACACAGGAAATGGCCTCAAGTTCCATCAGGGGAAGTTTAGGTTGGAGATTAGAAAGAAGTTCTTTACTGAGAGGGTGGTTGGGCACTGGAATGGGCTGGTGGTGGAGTCACCGTCCCTGGGGCTATTCAAAAAAAGGGTTGATGAGGCACTTGAGGTCATGGTCTCATGGTCAGGAATATGATGGGATAAAGACTGGACTTGATGACCCTGGAGGTCCCTTCCACCCATAATGATTCTATGATTCTATATATCCCCTAAATTTAATTGCTCAAATGCCTAAGTCTAAACTTCACCATCCTAGGCTACCTGACAATTAGTTGGAGAAATATACACCTTCCACAGGGAGTTATCAGTAATCTCTAAGGCACCTGGAAAGTCTGAGGCCAGAAGAGTCATAACGTGTTATGTACCCCTAAGAGCTGAGGCAGGGGAGACCTATAAAAGTTGATCACAGTGACAAACACTAAAGATTCACTAGCGATCCCTTCCACTAAAGGATGGGATTGGGTTGGCTGAGGAGCTGGATTCCAGGAAAACATCTCAGTTAGGGTTTCAGCTGTCTCTGCCCATCAACACCCTACATACATTGGGCATTTGGATTATGAAGAAGCCCTTATGCAAGCATCACCTCATTATCTATCACATGATACATGCCCCATAAGGGAGCTCTGCTTGAATTTCTTGCGAGCCATAGTAACTCAGGATCAACTATGTGGACACTTTCATTTATCAACCATTTCCAGCACACATTCACTAGCAAGATTCATATTTCTCACTGCTGCAACAGAAAATGTAGTTCACTTAGTAGACAGTACTTGGAAAGCTGACACATGTACCAAATATTCCACCCATAATTGTTTATCTTTGATGGCGCAGCCTTCCATGACATATGATTTTATTCTTGGCCCACTGGTTAGAAAGTGAAGGCAGGGTGTTGGTGAGTGAACATCGAGAGATCCAGATTCCAAATATTTTCACTGCAGATTCAAAAAACATTAGATGCTTAGTCAAGGCTTAAAAATAAAACACGCCTTGAACAGACATGTATGTTTGATTTAGTCTATAGGAAAAGATACTGCAGGTTTCCACTCCTTCTCTTCTTGCACTGAAGTGGTCCCTTGGTCCTTAGCCAATCTGTACCTTTTATGATGTCAGAGAATTGATTTGCTCAAAGTTATGCATTTCCCTCATTAAACAGTACTAAAAAGGTAAGTCAAACCCACAAGACCACACACGTTGGCATTCAGACATTAAATATATTGTGCACAGCTGGCATGATCACATAGATTAATGTTTGCTTCCATCTAGTGGGTGGGAGTAGAAATTGCATATAGGAGAAACATTATGCAAATATATTTTGCAATGAGTTGTGGGTAATATATAGAAGCTTTTCTCTTCTTTAAGCTGCATGATTTTATGTCTGGTCTAGGTTCCTCACAATGTATTCATTAAATATAGTGCAATGTTTTCATTTAGCCCTTAATCTACAAACTCATGTCAGGGCTGCTTTTGATTCACCATGGCTGCCACTCTTGGAAGGAATCCAAAGATGAAGAAAGAGTTGATCAACTTAATTATGTAACAGTTGTGTTACACAGAGCTGCTATAGCAGACTAAGCATGCATGCTAGCAAGAGGACTGGTTTCCATGATGAAAAGGTCTTGTGGGGTCTATGATCTTACTGGAAGAGCAGTGTAGTATAATATTTGGACACTAGAAGTGGAAGAATGAGATGTAGATTCTTATTTATTCTCAGTTTTCCTATTAGTCTTGTCTGTGACACTGAGTAGCTTTAAATAGATCAAAAAAAACAACACTAGAAGAATTCTCTGCATCTTGAAGAATAGTAATCTTAGTCATTGAATAGAGAATAATCCTCAGTGGTCCACAAGGCATCAGCTTCATACTACTCAACGATAACTGGCCACCTAACCATATAATATTCTTTGGATATAGTAGTGAACATCCCAAACTCAAAGGAATAAGATGTTTTATGAAGAGAGACAGGATGAATAATGAGAACAAATAGTATGGAAAGTCTTAAAAAAATGTCTTAAGCTGCATTCCTAGAGGACCCTAGGAAAAGTACTATGGACCACATGACATGGGAGGAAACACTTATCTCCAGAAAAATGGAAGGCGTGCTCAGCCTTGGGAGGAAAGACATGAAGACTGATGAATATGGATGCGGTGCAGCTGGGGAACAAATAAGTCAGAAGGAGCACATGGATTCTCCTTTTCCTTGTACCCAGATAATATGAAGGTGATATTAAAATGATGTGATTTAGGGACCTAACTCCAGGGTAGAAGAACTAAAATACAGGTACTTATCTCCCCAAACAAGGACAAGAATGGGCATAAACCTCACATAGTTACTTAAAGTGATTCAGTTCACAAAAAAATTGAATACCTACATTTCATGAGCTACAATATTCTTTCTACTCAGTTGATCCTACTGACTAGATCTGCAGTGATTATAATACAAGCTGAGACTCCTTGCTCACATGGGCTGTTGTGATGTAATTTAATTACCTAACCACATGTGTCTTAAAATATTTTAGACATATGGGTTTCTAAAAGGTCCACATGGGGCTTACAGATTGGACACAGGACCTACAAGACATTTTGAATATTCAGGAGTTTCAAATGGAATAGGTCAGGATGTGTCAACCACCACTAAAACTCTACATTTTAGACAAGTGACTCTTGTCCCTAAAAGCCAAACTTAGTTATTTAAAACTGTAAGTTTATTTCTATCTCAGGTTACAGCTAAGTAATAGGGAATAAAGTCTTGACCTGTCCCTCACCAGCAATGACTTTGTCATGGCAACATTCATAGAAACGAGGATGCAATGAATATGCAAAATCCTTGGAGTTAAATAAGAGAAGGAACCTGCTCCTGTCATAGTGGGAGTGCAGAATACAAGAGACAGAGGAAAATATTCCATTAATTTGGAAGAAATGTCCTATGCCAAAATAAAGAACACAGTAATATTCTCAGAAATTTTTAAGATTTTCTTTTTGGAAAACAGAACCTTTTGAAGGGGAATTTTGCTACCATCATCTAGACATGTGATTCTTTCAGTTCCAGGCAGAGAAGAGTGTTAAGAACTCAATAATCAAACTATTTGACATACAAAAATTAAACAGCCTTGCTGCAGGAGTCCATGCTTGCAGTATAGTACCTCTGAAACATAGTAGCTAAACCAAACCTCTGAAACATAGTAGCTAAACCAAAGCACCCAGCAGTGATTTAACAAATATACAACATTACAATGTAACAGAATTGTTACGAAAAAATAAAGCAAAGCAAAACAAAATAAAAGTTTTTCACTCTCTCCTACATGGTGTGTTTTCAAAGATCTTCGGAGCTAGAGGTTCTCTTTTTCCTTTCTTGTTTGTTTGTTTCTTGTCAGACATGTATTTAAATAACAGTTATGTGTTTTCTAAGACAAAATTTGTGGAGAAGTTCCTAATTGGCTCTCTAATGTAATGAAAGGAAAGACAAATTTATTGAGCTTTGAGGTGAGAGCTGGATTTATCCTGTGTAACTTTAACCACCAGAAATATATGCCTGTGGTCCAAAGCAGTCACCTAGGTTTCCTCAGTAGTCAATGAAGTGAGAGAGAAGCTTCTCATTCCAGCTCCTTTGGACACCTCTGCCAGGACAGGATGACTCATAACCCGGAAGCATCCTTCACTGTCTACTGATTGTAGAAGGAGACTTGATGATAAGCTCAGAGAAGATCCCTAACTCTAAGACGGTTAAACTTAGATGAGATGAAGTTCACCTCTTTTCTCCTCAGCCTTTGGAGAGAACATGAGTTTTCAGCATTATGCCACAGTCTTTTGTGGGAAGTCATGTACTTTTTCTACCTGAACTTCACACTTTCTGGAAAAGGAGCCAGGTCTCAACTAAGTAGCACAGGATTGACATAAAGCCAAGTCCTTCTCACCAGGGGTTATTAACTTCAGCACAGCATCATGGAAACCTCAGCCACATTGCATTCACATCAGAACACAGACTTCTCCCATCTGCTTACAAATGACAGGGAACATTACGGTCTACTATTATTTGGAGCTACTACCTGTAGGCTCCTTGTGCCGCTGGATGGATGTGCTCCTCCTAACAATGACTTTGTGGGACTAATACACTAAGCATGAGTGCAGACCTTTATGTGAATTGTCATCTAGAACAGTTTGTCTTGCTGATAACTGCAGAGTCCACAGTAACATTATTTTCACTACATTCAAAGTAACTTCTACAGTTTCCAATTTTTAACAAGAAAGGAAATAATATAACAGATGGAACAGAATAAGGTTGAGTTTCATAGTTCATGAATTATCTTTTTCAGAGCATTTGGATAGGTTTTCATTGGTTTTCTTATTGAGCAACTAGAAATAGAAGACTGGAATGTTGAACTGAGAATAGTAAAGGACGAAACTCACATAATTCATGCCGTTTTTGTAGGTAGCCACTGGCAAATCTCACCACATGAAGTTATATTTTGACCTTTTTTCTTAATTAATTGGCAATGGCTTTTTTTTCTCTAGAAGCCAGAGAAAATGTTCTGCTATGTGTTGTTGTAAAATGTCACAGTCTTCTGAAACCGAGGGTGCAGAAGCATTGTAAAGGTAGTTGGGATTCCTTTTCTTTCACAGAATCACAGAATCATCATGGTTGGAAGGGACCTCCAGGGTCATCAAGTCCTTTCCATCAAGTTTCTTTCAATGAAGCATCAAACTTCCCAAGGGCCAGACATAGCTTTGGTGTTGTATCCCACAGTGTTCACAACCACATTGTTTACATTGGTCTATAAATTATTTTCCTCTTTCTCAGACTGATTTCACCTTTTTTTGGTATATAAGCCTTATTTTACCTGCTGGCATAACTGTGCATAACTCACCTACTACTTCCCTGTAGCAGACTCAACTTTCCTGTCCCTGACCTGAAATGTAGCTTTGTTTCTGATGACTGAATTCCTTCAGTCCAACAAAACTCCTTGGGATTGTTACAGGGTGACTGGGTGAAACCTGAAGACCTGAGAAAGACAGAGAGATCAAATGCCACCTTTGGGACTTGAAATTAAGACCACCTACAGGTGCAAACTGTTACAACTTCCTCACATCCCAGGAATTTATTCCCTTACTTGAAATTTTTTTGGTACTTGAATAATTATTTTCTTGGGCCCTTTCCTGCAAAACCTTAATAAGAAGTCTGCATGTATTTCAATCAGGTGAGCTTTTTTCAGAATTCCCTTAGCTAAAAGCCACTGTTCCCATCCCACAACTTCCTGTAACTGTAGAAAAATAAATAGAGGTGTCTAGTTTTATTTTAGTCACTGTGGGGTGTCTTGCCTGGTTTCCAGATGCTGCTCCAGAAAGAAGCAGGTCACATGTAGGTTGGGTGAATAAGGCTCAGTCATCTGCATTGGCTACAGGTGTAATTTATTGCCTAAACACAGATGCTTTATCCCATTTGAGGTAACTTAGCATAACCAAGGCATGTGTACAGACCTGCCTCTAATGTATGATTCACAAAAGACCCTTGGCCTAATGAAGATGCAACCAGTAGCCAGGAGGGTCATCTTAGAGCATCTCAGATGGGGCAAGGTGCAGCTGAGTCAAGTTCCTAATCAACATAATCAGTGGATTTTAACAATCACTTCTTCCCATAGAAAGGAGAATGTTTTGGCCAGA
>VZRW01003232.1:176398-263690 GCA_013398125.1 Aegotheles bennettii | reverse complement strand
ACCACCCCTCTTCTAATGCACCCCAGGATGCCATTGGGCTTCTTGGCCACAAGGGCACATTGTTGGCTCATGGTCATCCTCCTGTCCAATGACAATGACTTTTTGACTCCAATTACTGTCTAATCTTCTAATGCCATATGAGAAACCCCTGAGTATCAGAGACACCCACAAGAGCTCACAGCTCTGACACAGGAGGTTCAGGCTATGAATGCCTTTCTCAAGCAGGCATCTGGACAGCAGGTAAAATGCTTCACAGCACCTAAAATGAAGTTAGAAATCTATGCATAAACAACTGTATGTTGCCAAAAATCTGCATTCACTATAGTGGGAATTTAGACACATTTATATCTACAGCTCACATAACAGGCAGACATCTCAATGTGCCTTAATCTGCAATTTGAATCACATGACAAATGCTGGAAAATTACCTCCCTCTTGCAGGGGTTTTCTCCATTGGCAAGCTTCCCTTGAAAATGTGGTTTGTTTCCCATTTGAACTTGTCTGGCTCCAGCTTCTACAAGTGGTTTTCATTTTGTCTTTTTTTTTTCCATCTAGACTGTAGAATGCATCGTTAGCCAATGCCATGTGCCTGTAAAGGTGCATAGGTGTTATAATCAGGTCAGCTCTCAATCTCCTTTCATAGACTGAGTAGATTAGGCTCTAAGTGAATAATTTTTTTTCTGTGGTCTTCACTTCTTTCTTCATAACTCTTGTAAAATACAAGAGTCATAGACAGGAATATAGTGCTTTGTTGACATAAAGGGCCTCTCCACTGCATTATCAACAGAACAGAGAGCTGAGCAGAAGAAGAAAACAAAATAAGGCAAGAACATATAGGAGAGAATCAGTTCAAGTACTGGAGAAGAAATAGTCCAGGAGGATAAGGAAATTAATTATAAGTAAACAGGCAGGTCATAAACAGGAATCCCAAGACAACTGCCATAGAGCCAAAATTGTCCCCTATGCAATGTTTGGAAGATAAGTGATTTCCATCAATGGCCCAGGAGAAAAACTAAAATGTAGAGGTATAAAAAGTTTGGTCTGTTCATCCTTCAGCTTCAAACTTCTTCTTATGTGGTTAGAAGCAAAGAAAAGTTTGTTTCATTGTACTCCTCCAGTGCTACCAAGAAAAATTTGTGCCTGAATTAGGGAAGTCTCAAGTGGTCCATATACTGGTTCTGAGACTATTCCTAGTTTTTTATGTTCCAGAACTTATAAAACCCCTGAGATGAAGTTTTTAGCAACAGGCAACTATAAGTCAGTGCTAGTTCTGCTAGCTGAGCTGTGGTTGTAATAATACCAGAGACTTTATGCTGAGCATATAGAAGCATCCCATTGCAGAAGAATTGATGATGAGATTCTTTCTTCTGGAAGGAATTAATGAGAATATGCAGTGAAAGCAACTTTCACCTTCCACTATTCCCTTTCCTCTGCTTTTGCTCTGGATGAGCTGGAGAAGAAGAAACTGTATCCTGAAGTAGCCAAAAAGGAAATCATCTTCCAAGAAGAGGGTGCAATAGCCAAGACAGAACCAGAAACTAAGAGAAATTGTGTAAAGAAGCACACTTGGGAGGGAAGGAAAGCACAAGACAAGAATGATTATCCACGAGTCGAGAGAGACAACCAACAGAGAAAATATCTACATAGAGCAGGAAGGGAAGGTTTTCAGACATTCATACAGTTAGGTTTTTTTAAGAGCCCTAGTTTGAGGGAGAAGGGTGTCAAGAAGATAGCAAGAATAGATGAGCCCTCCCTGATAGTACTTCACCACCAGTTCTGAGGAGCTCCATCTCTACATTATGTTTCATTATCCTCTTTATTAGTTCTTGGAGCTTGGGTGAGGAGCAGTTTGATGCTATTTCCAAGCAGAATAGATGGATCTCTTAGAAACTCTCCTGCCTTAAGGCATTTTTCTTCTTGCAGTCCTAGTAAAGTCCTCCTTGTCTACTCTCAGAAATGTCTGCTAATACCTAAAGCCTAAAGGCTTTATATATATAAATACCTAAAAATACCTAAAGCACATGCTACACATTTAGTAGTGACACATAGAATTCAATGTTCATCATGAGAGTTAATCTAGATATTGTTGACCATCCTTTCTTTTTTTCATTGTATTTACTGCTTTTTCCTCTCACCAACCTGAGCTGCAACAGTTCAGTAGAAGGCTGGGAGTATGCTGGGTCTCGGAGATGAAGCAATCAAAAATGTGTCTAGCTTATCCATTTTTTAACTAAGATAGTTCTAAGAACATTAAACTCTCAGTTTTCTTTTGTATAGAAATCTGCCAGGCCTACAAAAATAAACAGTCTTAAAAGAACAGATGGCAAACCTAATATATCCAACAATGATGCAATGAATTCTGTAACATTCTCATTTCATTTTATAAGGCCACAAAAGCCCTCTATAAAATCAACCTGTATTTTTCCAAGATGAAGCCAAATAGTTCATAAATAGCTTAAGATACAACAAGAGACAATGGGAACATGGGGTTTCTTTCTCTTTATAAATAATGCTGGTTTGTCCCATTATGGATGTCTCAGTGGGTCCCAAACAGAGCCTGAGAAAATGCTCTGCCATGACTTTGGGCTGATTCTCACCCATAGAATGTTTCTGAATGTGGGATTAATATATATTTTAGGAAATACACAGGCATTATGTGCAATGGAAACTCCAGAGGAATGGTGTACACATAGTTCTGATTAGGCCACACCACCCAGAAGGACAATGGGAAGAGGATCTTGGCTGCAGGTCATTGGGTCTTCTGCAGGTGTAAAGACCAGGTGAATGATCATTGTGAAAGTTCCTGTCATGCTGCTGTTTCTTTTATGTAAGCACTCATGGATAGGAAGCTTATTTACCTCTGGCATGGAAAAATATGAGCTATTAAACATGAATACTCATGATAAATTAAGATAGAAAGCTAAAATTAAAATAAAGTGTATGCTGAAAATCTAGAAAAATACATCCAGCTTATATAATGAAAAACAAGAGTGGCCATTCTGACTCTGATTTCTTGTAGTCTGTCATCCTGTTCTCATCAGTGACATGCAGGAAATGGTTTGGAAAAGAGTACAAAGAACAGAACATGGATGAATTGATGCTTCCCCCAGGACACTCCTTCCTCACACACACGGATGCACACACACGTGCACACAGAACTTCTGTGAAGTTTTTTGCTGAAGGAGCTACATGAACCACTGTTTATAGCTGTACCTTTGCATCCAAAGGCTCTTGATGAGTTTTGCTTCCATAAATACATCAGACAGAATTTTGAATCCACAAATCTTTTTGGATGCTGAAGTGTGTTGCTGCAATATATCCTTTTGCTTAAGATTTTCTCCTTCATTTGATATGCCACAGCACTTCTACTACAAGAATAATGACTAATTCCACGGTCACTTTTTCTACAATGCTGTGATTCTGTGACCTCTACAATATGCTTCTCACACACCAGAAGACAACAATACTATTTATTCTCTTCTTATATGGAAAGTATTCCATACCCATAACATTTTTACGTCCATTATATATTTCTGACAGTGAGTGAAGAGATGTATTCAAACACAGAGACACTATGCATCCTTACAGAAGAGTAACCAGGTTGTTCTGGGTTGTTATCTAGTCTTTTCCTAACTGTTCCTAATAACCTCATAGCCTTTTTTGACTGTCACTGGCCAGTGAGCAAATTTTGGTTGCAGATTTCTCCATCAGATTCCTGAATGGTAGAAGCTACTATGGAGAAGTCTCTATGGATATTTAAAATAGGTGGTTTAAGTTTTTGTTTCTTTTTGTTTGTTTTAGGGTTTTTTCTCCCCCTTTTTTTTCTTTTCTTTTTCTTTTTTTTTTACTATTCTTTATATGTTTTACTGTTTCCTATTTTAAAGAGTTTCTTCTATCACTGGAAAAGTCCATTGCCTTAATTCTTCCCTCCTTCTCCAGATTATTTAGGAATAAACTGAACAGTACAGGTGACAGATTCTGTCCTTTTGCCACTTTGCAGGTAATTCCTATCATTTATCCAGAAATTATTCCTTTCATTCTAATATGTAATTGTAAGGATAGTTTTTTACTCCTCATTATTTGCTGTAAACAAACAAACTGAAATAGCTGACATTTCAGAGCAAAAATCTGGATTTCAGTTGTTTCAGATGTAGTGACTTCTGTTAAATACTGATGCATCTCATGGGATTCTTTTATCTGCTTTATTTAAAGAAGGATGCTGAAGAGCTATTTATTTGGGAAACTTTGTATCTTCTGTAACTGCAGGCTCTGCAGAGGGAACACATAATTGTCAACATAAATACAAGACTCATGCATGAAATGGAATGAAGATGATGAGGAATGGGGAGGTACAAGGTGAGACTATAACATAGTCTCAGCTTTGCTGTTCCAGGAGCTGGTGGTAATCCCACATGGACTGAAAAAGATGGATAAAGAAAAGCTATGAAGGAAAGCACTATCTGTGTATTATGAATAACTAAATATTTGAATTAAGAGAATTACTGAGGCACCATTACTCACAGTTTAGATGGAGCCAAAGCCCTGTCGGTGACCTGTCATTTGTTTTTCATGTACTATCTGGGCAGCTGACACGTAGCACAAGTTGTACAGATCTCCAGCTTTCACTGCTCTGGCCTTTCCAGCGTGTTATCACAAAGCACATGTGAGCTGGTTTCCCAAAACCCATGGCAATGTGCCATGCACCTGAGAGGGAACAGCCCTGAACTTTTAATGAGAGTTTCAGTTACTAGAAGGCAGTGAAAAAATATCTCTAGAAATCCCAGTAAGTGTTTTATCAGAGAAATGGGAGGCAGGTGAAAGGGGAGTCAGGATGGGATTAGGAGCTGTAGAGAGAAAAAATAAAAGGAAAAAAAGAAAAAGAAAATAAAGGGAAGAAGAACTGAAGTCATAAAAATTCATCATCTTTCAGTTTGCACTCAATATCCAAGGCATTATGGTAAAGGAAATATTAGGAAACTTGGAGGAAAAAGAAACATTTTAACCTGCTCTTTTCCTTCATGTATCACAATTGAAGCTCATGGAAAGACTGACTGACACAACGTATTTATAGTTTGTACTGATTTATTTCTGAAATTCTTGTAGTATTTATGAGCCCTGTTTATCAGAGCTCAGGATAACTTCACTGCCAAGACAAATTTTCCAGTCCCTCTCTGAATCCTGATAGGCTCCTCATCTCAATGTTCCTCGTTGATGATGAGTTTCCAAAGGCAGTGGTGGAAGATGAGCAAAGGTTTATTCTCGTATTTGGTGGAGACAACACTCAGATTCAAAAACCACAGAGCTGCCTGTCAGAGACTCCAGCGTTATCACTCGCAGGCTTTCTGGCTCTTTGTGGGATTACTAAGAGAGTTATTGGTAACCAAGTCTTGGAGCTTTACTGGTTTAATGTCAATGTGTTTAGGAAGGGTGCGAACTTAGATACATGGTGCTTAGACACTTTTAGGCACTGGAATAGGCTGCCCAGGGAGGTGGTGGAGTCACCATCCCTGGGGGTGTTCAAAAAACGGGTTGATGAGGCACTTGAGGCCATGGTCTAATGATCCAATGGTTAGGAATATGATGGGAAAAAGGTTGGACTTGATGAGCCTGGAGGTCCCTTCCAACCATAATGATTCTATGATTCTATGATTAGGCATGTAGGGTTTCTGGGAACATGGGATCTGTCTTCAGAGAGTATTATGGCACACTACCTATATTTAGGTATCTTAAATCCTATTGATGTTTAATTTTTTCCCCCATTTTCCTTTTTCTTGATGTTTTTGGGTTTTTTAAGTTGCTGCTTACTTTTTTTAAAAAAAATCCAGCAATAGAAATGAAACAAAACAATGCTATGACTCAATGACACTAATTCCTGTAGCATGTCCCTCATGTTAGCTATTTCAAATTAGATTGAGTTGGGAACTAAGCAAAATGTCAACTGATCTGGACACTCTCCCATGCAAGGGAAATGGTCTTAAAAGATGCAATTAGGAATAACAATTTGCTACTAAATTTTCTAGACATGTTCCTCTCAGGTCAAAGGGGGTGGTAACCTCCACTACTCAAAAAGCAGAATTTTTTAGCTCAAGGAAAGCATCTTTCCTAATCAGGCAACACTGAAGCAGAATGAATTGCTTGCTGACACATATCAATAGCTTCTGCCAAATTATACATGATTTAAGGCAACTAATGCACTATGTGATGATAGCTGAAGGCAAGCATATCCCAAAAGATATATTGCTTTTCACCTGCCTGGACAAGAAGTACAAATATTATTGCATACAATGTGGGGCAGCTCTGCACTTCTAAAATTCTGACATACGAGTTTTGGTTGAGTTGTTCAGATATTTTCCATAAGATGCTGTTCTCATTTTGTCACACTGTTGAAAATGAAATTCAGGTCCTTATTTCAGAGGTGATCTGTATGGAAAATAAATTAATAAATAATAAGCTAATAGCTGCAGCAAGAAAAATAGTAATAATAATAATAATAATAGTAATACTAAGAAGAATAGCTTAAAAAAAACCTCTTTATTTTTAATATTATTTTAAAACAAAACAGCCTAAAAAAATATTTCTCCTTGCTTTGAATGACATCAGAATTTGAATTAATGTTACAATAAATATTTGAAATTTAAAATTACTAGTTACTAAAACCTAGTAAAATTTATGTACTGACAATAAAAATATTTTCGGAGTGCTGATTTATATCAGTAAATATCTGACAAAGAAAATAGATTCTGGGTTTTCTTATATGTGAAAATGAATGGGTTTGAGGAAATCTCTTTTTACAATTAGAAGAGCAACAATTTCTCATCTAAAATGTTTCAAATCTGTCCTCCCCAAATTCTGCAGTATTCCCAGCAAAAAGGAATTATTAAAATGGTATCCATGCCCTTTCTTCAGAAAGGCTGTAGCCATCATATATTAACAACCAACTGCTGGATTCAGACTTTCTTTACATTACACTGTAAAGACAACAGGATGGCCTTTAGCAGAGCCAGATGATGTGTGACAAGTTTTTTATTGTGTTATGAATTTCATAAAGCTGCAGAGGAGAATATTTTGGTGGATACAAATACATTTGATTCTAGTGAGATTAAAAGTTAAGACAACAAAATCCAAATTAAACCCTAGAAGTGTCTTTTTGCTTATTCTTCTCTCTTTAAATTCAATTTTTTATCTGTACCATGATTTGTCCAATAATATGGAAGAAAAAAATCAAAATTAAACAATATCCTTGAAATAATGGAAATTTTCACCCACGTGTCATGTCATGGAAATATTTCAACCAGTTCCAAAAATATCTGTTTGGTTTGGAGAGGGTTGGAAGTGTCCTGAGGAGATGGCAGTCAGTCCTTCTGATAGAGAGGACATCTACTGAAATTAAATCAACCATGACAGATGTGTGTTGAAAATATTCTAAAAAAACATCCAGATTGTTGGTTCAGAGCTTCTTGAGCAAATGATAATTTGGCAGTGGAGCTGGAATTAGTGAAATAATTTGGCTTGCCTAGGATGAATATTTTTCACCCAACCCCAACTAAGCTAGACACAACAAGGAAGAGGAGGAGTGGAAAATAATTTTGGAGCAATATTCTGTGAGAAATTAGTGTGTGGAGATGAAATTACTTGTTTAAGGTCAGATAGGAAATGTATGGCTAAGGCCTTAGGGAGGTCTAGATCAAAGCTTGATCTGATGTTTTATCCTTTGTACAAGGCCCTTAGGATGTCTAGATGAAAGCTTGACCTGGTGTCTTATCTTTCCTTTCTTCTTGTGTTTATACATGGACTGAGGGTATTACCCAAAGAAAAGAAATCTTCACTATTGAGGAAAAAAAAGGTGGGTTTTTTTATTATCTCCTTAACATAGAGTTAATGATCTGCAGTGAGCTGAATGGAGTTATGGGAATCTGGACACATGACTTCTGCTCCTGAGCAAAAGATTTTACCCCACTGTCAATGTCTGCAGAAGAGGTCACCTCTTTGGTCTTTCTATGTCATAGAATCATAGAATCATAGACTCATAGAATCATTATGGTTGGAAGGGACCTCCAGGGTCATCAAGTACAACCTTTATCCCATCAGATTCCTAACCATTAGACCATCAGACCATGGCCTCAAGTGTCTCATCAACCCGTTTTTTGAACACCCCCAGGGATGGTGACTCCACCACCTCCCTGGGCAGCCCATTCCAGTGCCCAACCACCTTCTCAGTAAAGATCTTCTCCCTAATATCCAACCTAAACTTTCTTGGACGTAACTTGAGGCCATTTCCTCTCATCCTGTCTGCTGAGTGGTCAGAAGAAAGTGGTGAGGCCTGTGGTTCTATTGTGAGAAGCCACCTAAAATCTCTTCCTGTCCCTCATGTTCACATTTCTGACTCCCAACTTCCATTCTTGGGCATAAAAGAAGCAATTACAGGGTTGTCTGGAGCAATACCAGAAGGTAGACTTGCAGATGGACCTCTCCCTAAATAGTTACATATATACTTATAGATACGTAAGTTCTCACACTAAAGAAACCAAATTAGTCCCAAAGTTTCAGGCCTCTACTCAATAGTTCTGATGTCACTGTGAAAAGCCTGGACCTTGATGACTGCCAGAAAAAGACAGGAACATAAGAAACCACAAAATATACAAATAGGACAGAAGATTCGAGTGCTTACCTAACTGGACAATGGAGCATTCTAAGTTTGTAGGTGGGATCATATGTGGAGGGTAGCTTGGGGGCTGGACAACTTGCTGGTCAGTGAGTTACCTTCAAACCCTCACCTTCTCTCTTATATAATCCATGGAGCAAGGTGTGTAACGTCTGGTGTTTAACTACCCAATAACTTTGTCACTGGCAGTACACTAACCAGAAGTATTACATCAGCCTGTAGGGTATTGGTATATGGGCAGAAATAAGGAGAGAAACAGGACCATACAATTAGACACTGGTTTAACTCACTCTGGTGCCAGAGAAACCAGGAGAACAACTTCAACACAACAGAGGAGTTCCAAAATGGTGAATCAAACCTCTTAAGGATCCTAGTAGAGAGTGAGGCATTAAATGAGAATCACTTCTCCCTCAGTGGATTCAAACTACGAAGTGGGGAAGAGGGTTCCTGCTCAGAATTGTCCCAGGGGATCGTTTGAAATCTCCAAATCTCAACATTGACTTGGACAACGGCAGAGAGGAAACTGAACTCAGCCCAGTCCTATAACTGAGAGGGGTAAAGTCTGCAGCTCCAGGTCTGCAACTGAAACGTGTGTACTGGGTTATGAAACCTTGCTGTGAGTAATATCAAATTTGCACATCCTGCAAGTTGAGATGTAGCAGATATTGAACACTCCCCCATCCCTCCTCCCCTCCCTTGCATCTGCCCATGGTCTCTGTCTGGTTTTGTCTAGACTATACAATCTCATTATGTTTCCTAATTCCTGATCTCTTGCTAAAATCAAACTGGATAAGATTACATGCCAGATAAGGCAGAAAATTCCACCAGAGCCCAACGACATGATCTCATCAAATGATGACTTTAATTCCTATCTCTGCTAATTAGAGTAGTGTGCTATGTGCAATCCAGTGAAGGCATATTCCATTAGTTTCTCCCCTGTCTCCTGATTTCCTACCTGTCTGCTGTCAAGGATTTTCAGTGAATGAGATGGGTAAGGGCAAAACTAGCTTATTAAAGGCATCTATCCTCTTCTGCATGGCCCTTTTTCCTTTCCTTCCCCCATGTCTATATGTGGGACAGAAGGGGCTTGAAACGCTTCCAGATGCTCAGCTTCTGAAGGATGACATTGCATCCTTGATTTCACCTGCTGGCAACCTACACTGAAAAAATGGGATTTTCTAAGAATTTAATTTTTGCTCTGTGTGAAATGAAGGTGGCTTTAGGGTAAAGTATGACAGGTTTAAACTATGAGGTGCATCAACAAGCCATTTGCTACTCTCCTCCAGTGAGTCAAAAACCCCATGATTTGCAATCTAGAGAGACAAATATGTTCACTTCCCTGTATCCCAAGTGCTGCGGAAGCCAGTTCCATCTGTGATTAAACAGTGATCTGTTCAAGCACTCCTCACACAAACACCAAGGATGAAATAGGACCATGTTCAATCCCAGGGGAAACAGGTTAGTTTATGCTGTGGCTGTAGGTGATGAACCACCTCCTCTGTACTCCACGAGCTGTGAATCAGCTTCAACTGTGCAGAAGTAAACACCTGCTGGAAGGGCAGAGGTTAGGAGCCAGCTGTCCTGGCTTCTGCTCAAGTTGGGAGCAAAGCAGGCTGCAAAGACTCAACATTTGCTTGAGACTGTTTGCTCCTAGAGAGTTGTGAGGGATGAGAGGAGCGCAGAGGAGACGAGTGCTTGGAGACACTTTAAACACTTAAATTTAAGAACTGTCAAGGCTCAGCATATTCAATACTGACTAAAAGGATATGCTTTGTTTGCCTGTTACTGATGAGTAAGAAGGATTTTGTGCTGAAAAAAAGAAAAGCTTCCTTGAGGGAGTTTTGTTTCTGCCTAACACTTATGGGTAATGACAGGTCTAGCCAGGGGCTTAGAAGAATCCTCTTCTATTTGGAGCCTAAAAGAGACGTCTAATGGCAGCAGTTTTTAATGTGATATTGTGCACCCATCTTCAGAAAATTAAGGCCCTGACAATCATGTCTATGATGACCAAAGAATTAGAAAACAAGTTCAAACACCTGCTTGGCCCTGCTTTGGTCCATAGACCTGTGGTGGTGCAACTCCTTCCCCCCTACACCTTTTCCCCCTCTTTATTTTTGAGATATTCAGTGCTGGGTGTGATTTCTCCTTTCTCAGGGCCTCAACCCAACCTAGGAGGAATGTAGCTTGGGAAAGATGGAGATCCAGCATGTTAATGTATCCCTTTTTGTGTCTGGCTCCTCCTATCTCCATGGATTGTGAAAAGCAGGAGACCAGAACATTATGGCACCCCTTGATGTGTCTGGGTACTGCCCTCCCTCTCACTTGAGAGTGGTACCTCCTCATTGTCCAGTACATATTGTCCTGGTACAGGCTCAGGACCATGTCTCAAATATGATGATACTAGCATCCTTACCTTTGCCAATATTTTGGGCATGCACAACTGGTGGAAAGTACCAGAATATTTCACCATCCTCATAGGGCTGGAATGGAAAAATACCTGACAAAAATCAATTATCTCAGATTCTATAAATGGTGATTCTAAGTGAGACTCTTTGAGGTCTCCTGGATCGCAGTGGGCTGTGACCAGCATCTCCCCTGAGAATCATAGAATCATTATGGTTGGAAGGGACCTCCGGGGTCATCAAGTACAACCTTTATTCTATCGTATCCCTAACCATTGGACCATTAGACCATGGCCTCAAGTGCCTCATCAACCTGTTCTTTGAACACCCCCAGGGACGGTGACTCCACCACCTCCCTGGGCAGCCCATTCCAGTGCCCAACCACCCTCTCAGTGAAGAACTTCTTCTTAATATCCAACCTAAACTTCCCCTGATGGAACTTGAGGCCATTTCCTCTCGTCCTGTCATTAGCAACTGGAGAGAAGAGACCAACACCAGCCTCACTACAACCTCCTTTTAGGTAGTTATAGAGGGCAATAAGGTCTCCTCTCAGTGTCCTCTTCTCCAGGCTCAATAACCCCAGCTCCCTCAGCCAGTCTCCATAAGGCTTGTTTGCCAGACCTGAGCTGTGATGCTTCTCAGGTACCAACTCCTCGAGGACCATCAGCTGATGGAGGCCAGGGCGAGTTCATCCTCCTCAAGCCTCAGTTATCACCTGTTGAGGAATGTCAATGCATTGTGAATATTTGCTCTAAATTAAAGAGGGAAATTTTAACTATAGGCCAGCCTCTCCCATCCATATCTCTACTTATCTGTGTGCTTGAACACACACATTTGCTACCACGAGTGTGGGTGTCTACATATCTTTAGTTCACTGGAACCTAATATTTGTCTGTGTTTGTATGTTTTCTACTTATATGTATGGGCATATATACATATATTCTCCTTTTGAAGATACCTTGTAGTAAGTTAGTGTGAATCTTGTCATCCCTGAACCTGTAATCAAATTGTTGCCCCAATTAGAACACCTCGCCTAGTCACTTGTAAATTTTTTAATTGGTTTATGGTTAAGTGCTGTTAAATTTTATCCTTTCATCTACCTCACCGCCACCAATAAATTCTATATTGCTGCTAATCTTATCTTTTGCCAAACAACTTTCACTCTGTGAGAAGCCCTCTCTAGACAAGGTCCAGACACTGTTCAGAAAAGCAAGCCCTGGGGACCATAAGCAAAATGAGCAAGACTACATCCTACAGTCCTTCAGTGCTAGCCCAATGCATCCTCAAACACCCTCCTTTGTCCTTTTGTCACACCCCACAGGATGGGAAATGTGTGGGTTTTTTCCTATAATGACACTACTGTTGGACTTCAGCAAAGCCTTCATACTGTATCAGATAATTCGAACTAATAAAAGAGAACAAAAAAAGGATGACCAGTTCACAAGCAAAATGTGAATCAAAGGAGACCCACAACCAAGTGCTATGTAATGTAGACATGGCCAGGCTGTGCCTACTGGCCTAACTTTTCTCCTTATTCTTAATTAGCAGTATAGATGCTGCCAATGATGCAGCTAAACATGGAGTCATGGAAAATCATTAATCACCGTGGGACATTCAGTGGGTGGAAGAGTAGGTGGGTGGGTAGACCAACAGACAGGTAAGCAAACACAGAGTATTATCATCCGAGTATCATTTCTCAGATTGATAACATCCGTGTTCCTACCTACTCTAAATATAGGAACGTAAAGAAATGCCAGGGTTGCTTGGTTACATGGAGATATGAACAGGATGGAGATAGCACTAATTAACTTCTCATTCCCTGGCTATTGTCTATAAAATAGAAACTCATCATTAGCGTCCCGCTGGTCCACAAATACCTTCCCTTCTACACAAAAAATACTGGCAATCTCTTCCCACACAGAGATTTAAGGATAGGCATTGCAGTGAGAACCTCTGCAAAGTCCCCAAAAACAAGCAGCTCATTTAATCTAGTAGAAGTCTGAGCAATGAAAAGTAAGATACTTCACCTGAATAAACAGTCACCATGACCTTTGCAATAGCCTGGGCTGTTAATTTCAAAATTGGAATAACCTGCAACTGATTTTACATTTGTTACTGAGGAGTAACAGTCATGTGTGCAGATAACTTGGAGAGGTGGAAGTAAGGAGAGAATTGAAACAAATAGAGCTTTCTTTGAGCAGCTACCAAAGATAAGAAGCAAGCAGTCAAATCATTGACCTCTGGACAAATGCTTCCCTTGCGGTTAACTTGCAATGCACTGGGTGCACAGCTGTGCCCTCCAAGAGCCATGACTGAGCAATTTTGCCTGGTGCCAAATCTGCATTTGTTTTCATGCCTTTGCATACTTGAAGGTCAAGTTAGCTTTGGCTTCCTTTCCCCACTCATCTCCTGAGCACTGTCGAGGAACTTGAGCCCTTTTCCTTTCTGACTGATGGAATGCTCCTCTCCTTGTGCAGCCAGGTACAACTCCGATAAGGGACTTCCAGTTCCTTTCTATGAATCAGAGTGTCTCCATCTGGCTAATGTTGGCAGAGTGTGTGGCTATTACTGTCTATGGTTGCTTACATCTGTACCATGAAGTTTTCCAACCATTGAAGAAGCTGGATCTGGAGATAGAAGAGAGTCAGCATAAGGGTATCTTTCATTATCAATCATGATATGAGGGCATGGCACTTCCAAGAGTAAGTGGTCATGCACTTTTATCTGATTGTAGAACCATAGAACTGCTTCAGCTGGAAAAGACCTTCAAGATCATTGAGTTCAACCATCAACCCAGGACTGCCAAGTCCACCACTAAATCAAGTCCCCTGTCTCTTCAATGTATAGAAAACATCATGGTACAAATGTAAGCAACCATAGACAGTTATACCACACACTCTGCCAACATTAGCCAGATGGAGACACTCAGAACAAAACCCTTGCTTCAAGAATCACCTGCTGACCTCTCTCATGTTTGTGCTTGCAGTTATTTCACAGCCTTATGATATAGGGTGGTGTTATGTCCATTCTCACATAGGAGGGAAACTGAGGCATTGTGTTGCAGAAGTTCTCGTATGGCATAAGTGGGAGAGCTCCCTCTTGCCAACCTTCCCTGATCTTCTTCTCCTCCAAATGCCTCTGGATAAGTCATAGAAATGAGGAATAGCTGGGTAGAGCTGAAGAGACTTCGTCCTGAGAAAAAGGGCATTTCTTCTCCTTAGTACTGTGAATGGATTAGGACCTGACAGTACTAATTCTGAAATCCTAGAGAATCAGATGTGTTTGGTGCTGACTTTTGGCTTTGATATTGATTGTTATTTCAGCCTTGGATGTGTCACTTCACCTTGCTGCATTCCTCTCTAAAACAGGGGTAAGGACTGGCTCAGGACCAATTGCCCTTACCAGCCTAGGGGGAGACCTCAAGGCTTTGTGATGAGGGAAGAGACACTGAATGTGTTGCTCGTGTACCCAAAAACCCCACCTTGCTTGGGGCTGCAGGACCTCATCAGCAATGGTGTGCCAAATCAGAGGAATGACCAGTTCCTGAGGCTGCCTCCTGCCCCCACAAAGTCAGAGAGAGCTTGGACATGGGCTGACTGTGCTGCTGAAGCTGCCTTTTATTGTCTAAAGGAAGAATGTGGCTGATTTCCTTTTGGTTTCTAAGAATACACTCTCTGGCTCACCTGTGGCTCTTGCGGTTTGGGCCTCGGGGTCTTGGTTGGGTTTTGTTCTTCCATCACCTCCCACCCCAACCCTCATCCCTTGGACTCCAATGGGAAGTCATACAAGTTTGAAGAGAGCCCGTAAAAACGCCTCCTCTCTGCAAACAAACCCTGACATCAAAAGGAGGTTTGAAAGTGAGCCAGAGTCTCAGAATCAAAGGCACTGACTCATTTCTGCTGCACTCTCTGCATTGCCAGGAGGGTTACAAGCCACCATGGCCCCCTGAGGTGAGATGCACATCCACATTCCCACTCACCCTCAAGGCACCTTTGGCTCTACTTCATCACAGCATCAACCTTTTTCCATACCCCACCTCTTCTCATGTGTTGCTGAAAGAGAAGCGATCAAGGTCCAGGTCTCCTCTGTGTTTGTCCTCATTCTGTTCTGCACCTCAGACAACCATCAGTACATGATGACCAGGGAGGCATTTCAAAGCCAAGGTTTTTTTTTTAATGACCAAAGTGAGGGACAACCTCTGACCTCCCCATAGGGGAAACAGTAATTGTTGACAGGGCTGAAAAAAAATGTTCTCATTGTGAACATAAACAGGCTGGAAGGAGCTCGCAGTGCCAGATGTGGCTGAGAAGTGTTTAGGAGCTGAGATAACATATGAAATTTCCATCACATTTTTATTAATCAGAAAAAGGTTCTGGTGGGTGTTTTTTTTCCCCCCGGTCAACACCAAATTGGAAAACAGACATCTGCAACTTTCCTCTTTTTTTTTTTTTTACTATTTTTCCCTTCTCTATACCTCTTCTGCAATTTTAACTGGAATTTAAAATAAATTAGGGGTTGTCTTCAGAATGTTTTGTTTCAAATAATTTGCCTTGCCCACGTTCTGGTGTTTTTCTTAGAATCATAAAATGGTTTGGGTTTGGAAGGGACCTTAAAGATCATCTAGTTCCAAACCCTCTGTCATGGGCAGGAACACCCACTAGACCAGGGACACCTGTCACTAGACTAGGTTGCTCCAAGCTCTATTCAACCTGGCCTTGAACACTTCCAGGGAGGGGCAGCCACAGCTTCTCTGGGCAACCTGGGCCAGTGTCTCACCACCCTCACAGCAAAGAATTTCTTACTAATCTACAATCTAAATCTCCCCTCATTCAGTTTGAAACTGTTCCCACTCATCCTGTCACTCCATGCTCTTGTCAAAAGTCCCTCTCCAACTTTCCTGTAGCCCCTTCAGGTACTGGAAGGTGCTTAAAGGTCTCCCCTTCAAGGAGGAGGCCATGATTCTGCAATACAGTTAAATGTTTTCTTACATGAGGATCATATCCAGGAGACTTTTGTACCCTACTTGTGATTCCAGTGGGTGTTCTGCTCTGGTCCCCTGCAATCACCTATGACAGTGGCACAGTTTAATTTAGGACATAAAGATTATTCACTGCTGGCAGCCTCAAATACTATACCTTCTTACACCCTCCCAAAACCATATGGCTTAGGACAAAAGACATACAATCAAACTATGGCTTCCTAGATAATAGGGAAGAGGATAACGTGATTTAAGGTAAACAAGAGAGCTTTCTCTGAATCAATAGGGTCAATCAATCAATCACAGAACTGAAATTATGTATGGACTTCTGTGTCTTAACTCATGACTCCGAATCTTAGGCTTGGAATAGAGAAAATAAGGTTATTGAACAGGTCTATACAGGTTCCTATAGTCAATTAAGATCTCAGACTGACATTGCTATCTGAAGTTCTTTTTCTCCCTCTTTTTCCAGTTTCTATGGAGAGAGCAATTAATCGCCTTAATTAAGAGTCTGAAGTTAGGTGAGAAGAATCTGACCTTAAATATTCTGTTTTACCAGTTGCTCGGGGTGAAATTACTCGGGGTTTTATATGTACCACCCTGCTGAGATGACACAGCAGGAAACTTGCATAGCAATAGTCGGGTTACACTGACATCAGATGTACATTTTGAGATGTGGGTTGGGTAAGGTATTGGCACCCCTTCTCGAATCTGAAACCTGGTTGGAGAGGAAATACCCTAGTGCCTCTGTTGCTATCTCGTTCTTAGCTCCAAACTCCCTCCTGCTGGCCAGCTGGACCAATCCAGCTCTGACTCAGAGGGAAATTTGCCATTTCTTGTGTCACCAGAACAATTTTCTCCAGCAGATAGGTGTTCCTTGGAGGTCTCCAATGAAACTCCTCATTGAGACTGACCTTACTTAGCTTAGGCCAGACAAAAAAAAAAAAAAAGGCTTGAGGCGAGACATCCTGCAGTCAGCCAAGAAAGAGTTGGCCCAGGAGAAAGGGAAATCAGAGGGCAGCCCACATATATCAGCCAGTTGCCTGCCAGTTCCCATACCTCCTGAGTATTGCCCTGCTTGGAAAGCAACTCACAGGCGTTCCCCCCCTCACCCGGGGATGCTACCGTGTCTGTTCCATTAAGCAAACTTCACACCCCCATAACCTGGGTTGTTTGTTTTATCACTCAATTCCCCGACTTACGTAGATTGAGAGAGTCAGCGGCGTCCACAGGATTCTTTGGAGATTCCCTCTCTTCCTTTCAGCTCATAACAACCCTTTGCCATTTTGGAATTTGACATAAAACACTTGAATGTCAATGGGTCCCAGTGGAAACTTTAACTGGTGGTTTTCAAAGGCTTCATCAAACGAGAATGAGTTCAGCCTAATAATAATGCCAATAACGCACATAGCAGTAAAAAGAAAAATATATATATTGTATTCTTTCATCAGAGCCCCAGTCATGAACTGCTCAGGGTGCCTTACAGACAAAACAAGAAACAAGCACCGTCCAAAAAAAGGCTCAAAGTCCACGGCTGAGGTCCAGAACTGTGTTTAAGGCAACATTCAGCTTCTCAGTTCCCAAACTAAGAATAATAGGTACTACAAAGTTAAAAGACAAAATCTTCCAGACCAGATGGGAAGGTTACTAATTATTACAGTTCGTTGCTTGTCCCTTCTTGAAGTTTCCTAAATTGATGGTTGGGATTGGGGACTTTCAGTACTGGCCTACTGATTGAGTTGGGTTTAGCTTCTTTGGGGATTGAAGGGTAGGCACGACCCACTTTGGGCAGAATTTCACCAGACCGTTTGCTGCAGTTTTTCTGATTTCATAATTTTTTTCTCTCAGATTTTGGTGAAATCAGATTACACAAAGCTTTTAAGTGCACATCTAACCATAGTATGGTCATATCTTTCATTCATAGGTAAGAGGTTTCATAACACTGCTAACAGGTATCATAACTTGCACTGCAGAAGTGAACACATTTAAGGGAGATGAAGTGATTCCCTGTCTCTACTACCACATTAAACTTAAAAAAACCAACTCCTTGTCTCTCAGGAGAAAAGGTACCCAATGAATTTAATTTACTCAGGTTCAAGTCACAGAGAGCTCCTAAAATTTCTCTCTGCCATACATCACAGGTGAAGTATGTGCTCCTCGGGGGATTTTAATTCTTGCAGCATTGTAATGACCAATCTAGAGAAACATGTTTTGGCCACGTTATAACTTCAGCTTCTAATTCAGCATCATAAAACTAAAGCTGAAGCAACTGAGCCCTTGTAAAGGCAGATTTGCAACCCACCCCTACACCAAGCCAAAATATTTTTTTAAAGGGTGCTAGAAGAGGATCCTACAAGAAGAAATTCTGGCTCTTCTGCTCCCTTTATGCAAGCAGCTTTCTACTGTGTGGTAGGAAACAGAAGAGGAAATTCATGTCTGTAGAGAACTAGGGAGATGTGGAACATTATTATTTTTAGTGATTTTATTATTTTAATATCTTTGTTTTGTCTTATCATTTTAGAGAAACAGAGCCCTTCCCTGTATACAGTCAGTATACATGAAACAATAAAGAAGAAGTCTATGTCACTTTGCACAGATAAATGGTATTTGGGGAAAAAAATCATTTTTCTAAAAGAGCATCTAGGGCAATAGAGCTCTAGACTGGAAGGATGCTCAGAAGATCTATAACTGTATAAATAGAATAACTGCAGCTGGTCACACACCAGAAATACTGCTCTAAGAGACAATTGAGAAATGAAAGCTCAAAATCTTAATTTTTCATGATCCACAGTATTCCTTTTTTTTTTCATAATTTGTGACTTTTCCTATGTCATTATTATTTTTACAAAAATACTGGGATTTCATTACAAAAATATGTCATAGGATCATAGAATGGTTTCTGTTGGAAGGGACCTTAAAGATCATCTAGTTTAAGTCCCTGTGCTATGGCTAGGGACAACTTCTACTCAATCAGGTTGTTCCAAGCCCCATCCAACCTGTCCTTGAACACTTCCAGGGAGGGAGCATCCACGTTCTAAGTTTGATCTGAAAATTGCAATAGCAGTTTTTCCAATGGGAACATATTTCTAATATTTTATTTAATATGCAAGAAGGAGGAAAACAGTAATTTTTTAATTCTCTCATATAAATCTTTCTGTTTAAGCTGTTTGAAAAAGAGAGTATCTAGAAAGATGTAACCCTCTTCTTCTTTCAGTCTAGGTGAACTGCATAGTGACTCTAGAATACCAAATAAACTACCCAGCACCTAAACACCTAAAATTCACTGCAAAGGGAATGGGATTTTTGCACAGAGTTGATTACACGCAGAAATTCAAAACCTGGGGTTTTCCTCATGTTTTCTCTCACATCGTTTTTCTCACACTTGCAGAAACCGTGTAGCACCTCCTATTTCACATCAATTTCCCCCTGCCTTTTGCAGGTCCTACCTAAGTCACCTTTACCAGTGGTTCTCCCCAGTAGGAATCTCTCTTGAGTTTCTTGGACTTTCTAGCTAACAAACTGCTACTTACAGCAGGATCCTCATAGGCAATGCTTCCAGTCTCTTCTGCTCTCCTAGAATCATAGAATCATTATGGTTGGAAGGGACCTCCAGGCTCATCAAGTCCAACCTTTATCCCATCATATTCTTAACCATTAGACCATCAGACCATGGCCTCAAGTGCCTCATCAACCCGTTTTTTGAACACCCCCAGGGACGGTGACTCCACCACCTCCCTGGGCAGCCCATTCCAGTGCCCAACCACCCTCTCAGTGAAGAACTTCTTCTTACTATCCAACCTAAACTTCCCCTGATGGAACTTGAGGCCATTTCCTCTCGTCCTGCCATTAGCAATCCGGGAGAAGAGACCAAGACCAGGCTCACTACAATGTCCTTTTAGGTAGTTGTAGAGGGCAATAAGGTCCTGTCTGTACACATCACACTGCAGCTCCTGAAGGTCCTGGATGTTGCCAGCACTCCTTGCATTTAGGATATAGGAAAATGTGTGAGACATTCTTTGGGCTCTGGTGGAACGGGCATCAAGAAGTTGACTTGAAAATCTACATGACACCCTATGCACTCTATGCTATGAACCCCAGAGCTCCTTATGGGACATTCACTAGGGATGAAGCCCATTCCACATCCTTAGAAGATACTGGTCTCAATCCACCATTGTTCTTTTATTTTTAAGTACCCTTGTCTCTTTCCATCCACATCTCACAGGATATGATAACCTGAGCAAAAGACCTACTTTTTCCACAAGTACATATGCACTTTTTGATAGGAGCAACCCAATGGGTTTAAAAGCTACTCCTGCTCTGTGCAGGTTGCAGAAAGCTGAAATGCCAGTGTTTAATGGAGTAGCTCATCTCGTGCTGCTGGAGATGCAGATGACCTTCTGGTAGTCTAGAGCTCCTTCTGCTGGGCACACACCATCATGTCTGAGTCCTGGTCTCCAGCACTGAAAGTCAAGATTGTACTTTCTAGTTTCTCACAGATACCAGACAGAAAGCCTGGTTTTTAGGGTTCTACTCCTTCTCCCATATAAAAATAATCATCTTATCATAGTTATACTGCAAGGAATATTTATTACTTATACTTATATTATATATATATACACACTTATGATTATGACTAAATAGTCATAATCTTTCATCCCCAGAATATTTAGAAGAAAATGAGAATTTTCCCTTTAACCACTTCAAATATATGGCCAAGTCTAGGGAATAAAGGACACCTGTGCCTGACAAAAAGAGGTAGGAGACGCAGAACATCATGGCCAGTTCACATCATGAGGAAGCTCTTCTTTTAGGTTATGAAAGCTCAGCATCTCTGATTCATTCCAGAGGCCTTAGTGGAATCTCTTTATTAGATATACTACATGCTAATGCTTGCACCAGCATTATTATTTACCATTGGCCTTATTACAAAGATGTCATAGTGTGCTAAGACTCATGAACACATCACCTCCAGAAGCAACTGTATAAAGGCAAGGAGAGAAAGAAAAGCAAACCCAGAGGGGCTGAAGCCCAGCTCCTCTCGGCCCTCCTGGCTCACACTGTTGCTATTTTACACCGCCAGTAAGTTATGTGCTACTGACAGATTCATTGCCAGCTGAGATTAACACCACTGAAAAGCTCAGCCTGCCTCTAAGGGTAGGAGGGCACAAAGTTTCTTTCCCACTCTCCTGGAGCAACTGCAAGGTCTCCATCTGAGCCTCAGGCCAGACATAATAGGCAAGATGTGTTTGGTATGGTCAGATCCTCATCTGAAAAGAACGAGGGGTGAGCTATTGATTTCAGCTCCAGTGCAGAGTTACACAGCCCAGCAGAGGTGATATGAAAATGGTTTTTCCCCTGATATGTCTTCCTTCTTTATTTTTTTTTTCCTCCCTGAATAGCTATCAATGGCATCTGAAGGTCAGGATTTGTATTCCCGGCGGTGCTCACTATATTCAGCTGATGGCTAGGGACACGTGGCCAGCCTTGGTCTGCTACAACTCTCTGCCTGATTTATGAAGAACAAAAGCATTGCAGCTGCCAAAGCTAATCCTGAAAATGAAGCCAGTGGAAGTCTTGCTGAAAGGCCAGGGAAGCCTTTGCTTTCTGGTCAAGTGTGTGTAAGGAGGCTCGCTTGCCTTTTATTTTGACTTCTCAAAGTAATTCCTCTTGAGATGATGCTCATCTTTGGAAGAGGGAAGGAAATGGCAGAAGGAAAAGAGAGGAAAAAGATAGAGAGAAAACTGAAGAGAATGGGACAAGGGTAAATTTTTACTGATGGATCCGTAGCCACACAACACAACATCTCCAGGAGTCCACTTTTGGCAATGAGACCATGTGAATTTGTGCAGATCATTTGACTTCATCTTTGGAAGGAGAGTTCATCACTGGATGCTGTACCTATGGAAAAGGAGAATATGTTTTCCATCCCAAGAAAGCACAATCAGTATTTATCTCATTAAACATTCTGTGCTAATTTATCCTGTCTGCACAATCCTTCCCACCCCTGTAGCAGAGACGATAAAAGGAAATTGTTGTCCAGTCCTTGGTTTAGTGTATTAACTCCCAGGATTTAGATTACCAATTTGTACTATGATATACTAGGATTTAGACTACCAATTTGGACTATGACCAGTTTGTTTTATCTCCTTCTGTGAGGCCAGAAACTTCTGCTGGACAATTTTTCAGAGCATTGCTCTCAGTGTTGATTTTCCTCAATATTTGATTGTCCTTCTCTTCAAAATGACTTGAGGTGTAGGATGGTAAATATCCATTGTGGGGGTTTATGTGCTATTTCGTCACAGCTGGATGTGGAAGAACATACAATTTTCTAATATACCTGAGAGGGCTGCACCCAACCTACCAGTCCTCCTGGGTTGGAGGCAAGGTGCTGAGCTGCCAGAGGAAAGGAGACAGAAAGAGATGCAGGCAGGTGAACTCCAGGTTCTTCACAAAAATCTTGTCAGTTCATTGCTAAAATCATCTACCAGAGTTTCTCCTACCATTTCAGTTAATAGTTGCTAAAAAAAGGGTATTTGCAACTTGTCAGTTTATAAATGGACCTGTCTCCTCCTGGGTGCTATGGGCTGCAGGTGAGTTAAACTAAATTAACTGACAGGCTGAAGATCATGCTCCAAGGCCCAGAGACGGTTGGGTGTGTAGGACATAAAACCAGCCAAATGGGCCAGACCAAACATCCACCTAACACAATATCCTATTTCATAAAGTTGCAAATACGGAATGAGTGTAAGAATGCAGTGAGAGGATGGCAATGCTTCCATCAAATACTCTCACAGTCTATACCAATTTCTGCCTTTGGGACTTCCTAAGCTGGATACGATTTCTGTGCATTTTGTACCTTTTAATGGTTTTCCACTTATTTGTTTAGCTCTTCCATGAACTCAGGAAAGCTTTCTGTATGTTAAACACTCAGTGTAAGGGAGTTGCACACTCCCGCTCCTCATATAGTGAACCTATATTCATAACCAGCTATGAGATAGCACCTTATTCTGTTGGTTTTGAACTTGTGACCTCCCTTTAAATTCCAGCATTTTGCAATGAAGTGAGTGTTTCCTTTGCTTCAAATGGAATTAAAAAGGAAAAAAAAACTTCCCCTGAATTACAGTCCACGAGGTCCTTTTTTTTTTTTAGGTCGTTCTCCAATGTTCCAAGGTCGTTTGAATTTTAATCCTGTTTTGGAACATATCACGCAGTCCAGAACAGCTTTGTGTCATCTGAAAGTATAATAAGATCCTTTCCTCTTCCACCACCCCTGTCCTGAATGAAGGTGAGAATACCACTAGAGCCAGCACAGATACCAACATGTCCCAGCTTGATGCATCCTTCCGTTTTGACATCAAGCTCTCAGTAGTTACCTTCAAATACAATTTTATCTCTGGTTCTGCCTCCTAGTTTTAACTGGGTCCTATTTTCCTCTCTTACTTGTACATGTGAAGCAGTGTCTGGAGCCTTCTTATAGCTAATATTTCCTGCTTCTCTGCCATACTTAAGGTCTCTTATGCTGTACTTACACTGAATTAAGAGCTTTGAGATCTTCCCTCTAGCACAGATTCAGGCAAATGCATGTGACCATTTTGTGGCTCAGAAACCACCTTGTGTGGGACAGCTTGTCTCCCAGAACAGAGCAGCTACCTGTGAACTTCCTCCTACAAATCGTCCCTGAGTCACAGTAACTCCCCACAGTCTGCCAAGGACATGTTTTTGTACCAAGGGACATTCTCAGTCATAGTTAATTTATGTGTTTAGTTGTAGTTTTCAAATCCTGAAGTGCTTAAAAAAAAAAAAAAAAAAGAAAAGAAAAAATGTCTCACTAAACTATGAGTTTGTTTTTTTCCCAATTTTAGAGTGAGTTCATATCCCTTTGTCATTAATGTCAACAGTCCTAACCTCACTTGATGGGACTTGGTAGGCTTTCCTTACAGCTCATTGCTCAGCAACTCTGCTCCAGACTATGTCTCCCCATGCTTCTGTGCTGGGCTGAGAACAGGAGACCCACCAGCCACAGCCCTGTCTTTTCCCTGGGCATGGAGAAATGCCAGTTAAGTTGCATTTTGGGTGATGTGATGGAGAAGGGTCCACACCGACTCATCTGATGTGGCAGCAGCACAGTTAGGCGGCTGGAGAGTATGTCAAGTCTTGGGAGTCTCCTGGGCAGAAGATCCTCAAGAAGCTTTTCCTACTTATTATTAGAGCATTGTGCTCTCACCCTTCCCCAGCTTCCCAATTAGGTGTCCTGGATGTGGTCATTTTGCGGGTCAAGGTTAGGGATAACCCAATGCATCAGTGCTTGCACCAGAAATGTGGCTGCCCTCCAATTGCAGGAGGTGCAGAAGCCAATTATAGAGACTCTCACGCAAAACATGTGAGACTTTACACCTCCAAAGGGAGCTCTTAGTTTTTGCTCTCTAGTGACTCTAGCTTAGCTGAACCTGCTTTTACGATGTTCTTTTTGGAAGAATAGTCTATGAGTAACTGTTGATCTTGCTGTAGCCCTGGACACAACTTGTTTATTTCACCCTTGAATGAGGTGACCTTCTTGTGTATCAGCAGCAAAGTTGACAAGGTTATCTCTTGCCACTGATTCAGCCCTCCATTCTCCTCACGGGCAAAATCCTGTCACGCGCTGTGGGAATCTGTTTAGCACAACAGTTTGTCCTCCTGCACATTCATCATCTTCAGCTTTCAACTGCTGTGAAAGCAGGCTGAAGGAGCAAGAAGAAGATAAATGCCTTTCCAGGCAGGGGGAGCCTTATGTGGTCTTCCTTGGCTGTTCAGGCCTTGCCATGCACCAGCAGCTGATCATTTATCATTTTCATTTCTGCTTCACTCATTATCTTGCATTGGGCTCAAAGAACAGAGGAAGAAAGGATTGGGAGCCTCAGCTTTCCTATTGTCTTTCCAGAAGACAACCTTTCCAGCTGTCTTCACTACCTGCAGGAGGTCAGGCAGACTTGGAAACTTCAGGCTTGCTTCTTAAAGAAGAACCGTATCCTACCAATTTATGTCTTTTACCCTGGAGCATAAGTCAAGATTAGCTTTGTGCTTTTAGCCATGAGCAAGGCACTTGTCAATCAAACAAGCAAAACAAACAGATGTCAGTGGCACCGAGGTGCTGTGGGTGATGTTGAAGTAGAAACCAGACCTTGTAGTTAAGCTCCTAGAGGGTTCCTCCCAGCCAGCCTGATCCACTGTCCTTTCCACTGTTACAGAGACCCACATTTAGGTAGCTGGATTTCCTTACCCATGCTTCTCTGGACATGCTCCATCCCCTCAATGTCCTTCTTGTCATGAGGGGCTCAAAACTGAACCCAGAGTTCGAGGTGTGGCCTCAGCAGTGCCGAGCACAGTGGGACAATCCCTGCCATGATCCTGCTGGCCACGCTATTGCTGATACAAGCCAGGATGCTGTTGGCCTTCTTGGTCACCTGGGCACACTGCTGGCCAGCTCTTAACCAATATCCCCAGGTCCTTTTCTGATGAGCAGTTTTCAGCTACTTTTCCCCAAGCCTATATCATTGAATGGGGTTGTTGTGATCCAAGTGCAGGACCTGGCACTTGGCCCATCTCATATAAATGACCTTAGTTCCTTGATCCAACCTGTCCAGATCAACCCAAATGTTATATGTCAGCTTCTTCCTAGCATCAGCACATGCTGTCTCCACCAAACAGCATGCTGGGGGGTGTCAGACACCCAGAGCTGCAGCTGTCTCCTCTCACTTCGTAAACCTATAGTTCAGTGCAGACATGTCCATACGAGCCAATCATCAGGTGCCCTATAAGAATCAGCATGTGGACAGTGACCCTTCATCCCAAAGTAGAAGTCTAAAACAAAGGACAGTTTGTGTCTTAAAAATATCTATTTCTGTCTTTTAACTGTGAAGCAAAATTGGGTACTTGGCTTGTATGTAGACACCTGTGGTGTAGATGTTTGCTATTGGGTAAGATAAAGCCAGTGCCTTGGAAAAGGATTTTTGGGAACCAGCCAATAGAATAATGGAGCCCACAGAGACATAGAGCTAAGCTCGTGGTTGACTGCTGTAGGATAAATCACTCTCTAAACTCCACTGGCTGATTAGATCTCCATCAGATGTGTTGGGAGCTAGAAGCCCAGGTCGTACATAGACACTGATATTTTTGACAGGGAATAAATCATCTTGCATTTTAAGACAAATTAAGTAGGATTTGGTTATAAAAGTAAGATCTACTGACAACTGAGATACTCCATAGTGTCTGTGGCACCCAGACAGATCTGGCAGAGGGAACACAGGATCTACAAGAGGCCTGTGGCCTTCTGGATCAGGAGGTGGGACCTAAGCGGGATACACTAGAGTACCCAAAAAGATGATAGAAGCTAAACTTTGAATAGAATTAAATGTCTTAATCTGTTAATATCCTGTAAATTAGAAAAGGTAGCTCTGTATATTATCCCAAGCAAGATGGTCTTTCTGGTTGAGAAACACAGATAACCCACATCCAAACCCAAGGCTCCTATCCAAGCTGAGACAAAGCCTCACAGCTTGAGACCTAACCTTGCAGTTTGCAGTGCTATGTGAATCTATAAATTCAAACCAACAGCAGTGTTGATAACGTTATCTAATGAAGGGTTCTTACCCAGTGGACACTGGAACTATAATTAGATCCAAACTCCAAAATTAATTAGGCTGTCTGTTAGCTATGAATCTTAGCTGCTACTGATCAACATTCCTGGCACAGTATCAAGCAAAATCAGGACAATGTTCTGCTAAAATAACAGGCAACTGTAGCCCAAAAACTTAATTCCATAAAATAAGATAAAATGCAAGAACAAAAGGAAAGAACATCAGATGATTAATTCTTAGAAGTATAAGGTGGGCTTTTTGATTTTCTTTCCAGTCCCCCTTTTCTGTGACTCTTTGAAATGTCTTCCAGATTGCTGCTCTGCCTTAATTTGATTTTTGCTGACTCTCCTGATATTTATTTTTTCTGTTTAGACCGATATATCCCAAAGGTGACTTTTAACTAACAATGCATGTACAACATCTTAAATACATCCAAGCCATGAAAATAATCACTTCTTTTCCATTTCACTGAAATTCCTTGTTCCTGCTAACTGCTTTCTAAGCACAACTAGTATTAATTTAACATTTTACATGAAGATTGTGTAAGGAAATTATATGGAAAAAGAAAAGGTGCAGTCATTATCAGATTAAAGAGGTATTTAAAATGCAAGTTATTAAAGGTATGGCAGGTGGTGTCTTAAATGATAAAGTTTGAGATAGAGGGATTTAAAACATATGTATAAATTCCGAGTGTATTTAATGCATGTATAAGTTAAATTAAATTTTAGTGCTGGGTTCTCTAAGAGACCTAGGTGCAGAGATCAGTTGTGTATAGTTCTCCTCCCCATCTAGGAAAACGTCTTTAGAAGACTTAGAAATCCAAAAGTTGGCATTAAAAATGCACTCTGTATGGTGATTTATAGTGGATTTTTTTTATTTTTATTTTTTATTTTTTTTTGTTTAAAACAAGTCTCATAGAAAACTTTCAAGAAACATTATTTAGGACAGAAGCAGTAGACCCTGCTGTTCTCTGTCAAAAGAAAATTAAAATAAATAAATAAATAACAACTATAAAAAAAAACCAAACAAAAAAAGGAGCAGGACACAGAGCCTAAAGCCTTCTTCTCATAGCAACTGGATAAAAAGTCTTCATGGGAATCAGATTTTAAGGGAAGAGCTCACCTCATGAGTGATTCAGGTGCTGAACCATAGCCAAGGGGGCTGGGATTTCCTTTAATTTTGTTCTTTTTCTTGTATTGTTGTGCCCTGAAACTGAGGTATAAAGCTTCCTGTTTGATAAGGAAGACAATATCATCGTCGTGGCTTTGTTCATCATAACAGTCAGAGTCAACCTCAACATCTTCTTCAGGACAGGACAGTAACTGACTTCTCTGCTCAACTTATTTAAGGCTTTGGGCAACTGCATCAGTACCAATGAAAGGAATTGGACCTCTGGGAGCCCATAAGGCTTGGAAGTGATGCTTGTTGACATAAAGGGATGTGGGAAGCAATTTGCATTTGACAAAGGAGAAGGCATCTGGTTTTTGTTAATTGGGTAACAAGGCAGGAAAGCTATCAGATGTGTTAATTTGTTGGTCTGGCATGTGTTGAGATGGGGTATAGAGGATGTTCTGGCACTGTGTGATGAGGAAAACTTCCTAAGTAATTTCTGAGCCAAGGTTGTTTAGACAAGGAGAATTTTGATGGTGTTTAAGGTCACAGTGACCTAAACGGTGATGTTAATGTGGAAGTGATGTAAATACATATGAGCCGGTGTTCACGGTTCATTATTGTGAGATAGATGCCTCTTAACTGCTGTCAGTGAGCACATAAATCTAATGGTTTATTATTAAAAGTATTAAAAGGATATAATATGTTGGATTTTACTCTTATGATATTTTGAGCATGTTAATTACCTTGTTTTGTAGGCTAAGTTGTGGAAAGTCTGAAAGGGATGGCAAACTCCTAGCAAGGTTTTGCCTTGTATAAGTGTTTCTTTCCTTTGATTAACAAAGAACTCTAGCTTTGCTCCTTGATTTCTATTTCAACAACAGTGTCACTTTTGTCATAATCTAAATTGGGGCTAATAGTAAGCATATCTGTCAAAACAAGCAACTACTTAACCAAGCATCATTACTACTGTGGGATAAAAACCTACCTTCAACAACACTCCAGGCCATGCTTTGATTTCCCCAATTATGGTCAAAAGGAAAATTCAGGGGTTGTTTTAGATAGTGATTCATCTGACCTGATTTAGTTGTTTGTTTGGAAGAGGTGAACTGCACTCCTATTCCATCAATGGTATTGACCATGATGACTTACACCTTTTAAATATGTGAATAGTCTAGTTTGACTGACTTGTATGCAGGTGTTTAAATGCACTTAAAAACTCTAACCACGTTATCCCTTGATTTTCTCCTGAGAAAATAAATGTACCAAACTCTACATGAAGTTATCTCTGATTCATCAACATTTTTTCTTTAAAATGGACAATATCTTGGAAAGCAAAAATGATAATCGTGACTTAGCCTGAGTAGGCAAAATAACATTGTATTGTATCTCTCCTAGGATTTTACTTGTGGTTACGTGCATAGCAGCTCTAAATAGATTTAACTGGGTGAAAAGGGAACTCTGTTCCCAGACTATTTTTTATTTAATGATATCTATTAGAGTGGTGTCATTTTTCTAGATAACAAATAAACATAGTGACCACTGAATTTTTGGATTAAAATCAAAACCCAAGAACCTTTGTGGAAATGATTCAGCAGACCTCAAGCTTGACAGCTGATAGCTGAGATTTCACAATAAGCTGCAGATCTAGGTTCTAGTCTCATGTTTTACTAGCATTTTCCATCATCATAAGCCATATAGGGTGGGGGACCTTACAATGTCCACCTCTGTCAGAACCCTGAGTACACTAACAGTCCTGAAATGCACCAGCCAGCCTCACCTGGGACCTCCACCTTCTGCACACTGATCCAGGAGTTCTGCTGAATTCCAGTGAGAACATTGTCCAGCCTGAGCTGTGGTTGTCCTCAGTTCCTGGCTTGTTCTGTCCTCATGGATAAGCCCTGCTTTGCTGCTCCCTGATGTCTTCATCCATGTTGGTCATCTCAAAATCTGTATAGTCAGCAGAGAAAAATGGGGCATAATTCATCTTGCCTTTAAGTGGACATCCAAAACAGTTCAGACAAATAGAGCTCTGTCATATATGATTATTTTTCCTCAACAGAACATTCAGACACAGCTGTATTTTTCAGTGGGTAGAAGCAGATGAAATGCTTCCCACGTTATGAAAATGGCCAGAGGATCAAATCAGCTAGTGAATTCTACTGAACAAGTTCATTTTCATCAGATGAGTCATGGTAATAGTCCAGTAGTGTATTTCCAGCCCAATGGTGTTGTCAAGCCTGATGTGCTTAGCATAAGCCACCACCAGAGAGAAAGGTTGACAACACACAAAAGTCTACTTTTGTGATTGTGACAGACTTTCCACTGTGGGATCACACCATTTAACAGTTTGTATCTTAGCTTCACTCAATAACAGTGAAAACACATCCTCAACCTCTTTGACTACCAAGTTTTTCAGCACATAGACCCTCTCTCACCACATTTCCTATAGTACCCTGATTCACAGCTGAGATTGTTTTACAAATACAGAGGTGGTCCTCTTCTGATCAGAAGCAGAGCAGAGCAATGAGTGGAATCCGGGCAGGAGTCTAGCATGACTACAGACAACTGTGAAGAGCAGTGGATATGTAGGATATCCCGCCAGAGAGGAAGGAGAAGAGGTCAGAAATGATTAATTGATTCCTCCACAAAGTGCTTCACATGGCTAATAAATGTCAAAGTGTTATGAAGCATCATGAGACACAGACAAGGAAATGGACCAGATACTAGACACTTGGAAAAACAACAAAAAAACCTTCACTGACCTTGAAGCCATAAAGACAAGCTGTTTACAAAGTATTTGAAAGAAAGATCTGTTGACATGCAGTGGATGCTGTGGCACGCTGCCTTTTATGTGCCACTTCGATGACAAATGCCTCCAGCCTTAGGACAGTTCCCAGCAAACACTCGGGTAGGAGAGGAAGGGAGAATGCGTGATGCTAAAAGCAAAGGACTAAACAATTGGAGGAAATGCCTTTGAGATAGTTCCTGGGGAGCTCAGCTATCTTCTTACCTAATAAAATTAATTTCCCTGGCCTACACATGATCATTGAGACTGTTTTTTTTTTCTTGGCACTTTTCCATCCTTTGGGACAAGTGTCTAAATGGTGCTGACACAAATGATTTCCCAAAGAAAGCTCAAGCCTGCCTCCTGTCTTTCCTCAAATAATAATTCCCCGTGAAGTCCACGACAATCCAAGCCTGAAGCCCTTTCTAAAATTAAGTGACACAGGAAACTGTTGTCACTAATATACTCCAGCTTCTGTAATCACTCATAAACCAAAGAGCCCCATGGTTTGTCAGACAACGCTGGTTCCCTTGCTTGAACGTCTGGGTCTTCAGATACATCTGGGTCATCTGAAGGCAGCATTTTGGTAGGACACAGGAAAAAGGTTCGAATTCACAAAATAGTCAAACATGGCCTTCTCAGTGGGAGTACTTCTGTGATTTATGAAGAACGTAAGTCCATTGAGGACAAAGCCTTTCCTTTAATCAGACATCCAGAATCTGGAATGAACTTCCACTAAAGTGATATTTTCATTCATTGAGCATTAGTTTTGTGTGTCAGTTCAATCTCTAGTATATTGAATAAACATATCCGAAAGTATGACACAAATATTTCTTGAAACCATCTAATGGTTCCTAGCTTCTGTTGAGCGATTTGTAAACAATAGGATCTGGATTCTTTTCCTGCTGCCACCTTGAAATTATGAACCATAGACTGACATCCTTGGAAAGGTCAAGTTACGGGATTTTGACAAAATATGACTTCAATCCAGCTTTGAACAACCATTGAAATATTGCCTTGATCTGTCCATTTATGTCAGCAAAGACATGAGCACACACAATGAATACACCATAAAAACTGAGGCATATAGAAAGCCTTATTCTTTACCAATGTCTTCACTAGGAAATGTTTCTTTTTTTGCTTCTCTCTCTGTATTTGTTGTTTTCCCCAGAAAGTAATAGTTTACATTTGGAAGCCCATTAGATTTTTTATATCAGCTAACAGAAAACTTAAATCATTGGGTCACCATGCTCATCAAGATCATGGAAAGATTCAAAGAGGAATATGATGTTTCTTAGATTATTTTGCAGAAAGTCAGCTCCTTCAGGCTATGGGAATGAGAAGTAACTGAATCAACTGGGTAGAAGGCTGGGATGGGTTCTGCCTAAGTTCAGCTGGCTATAATGTGGCTTGACTACAAATGATGTAGTCACCTTTGGTGAACTTCATAGTCCATGGAGATAGGTAGGGTACAAAGAATCAGATTTACTCTATTTGAATAAAATAAATTGATCCTGAAACTTTCTACCTATTGATTATTTCTCTATTGAATACAATGCCTGTTTCAAATGTGTCTGCATAGTATGTTGACTATAAATACCATTTGGTGTACTGTGGCCATGGCTGTAATTACAAACAGCGGATCAGTTCTTTCTGTCCAGTGGGAGAAATATTTGTAATTACTAATCCCAAGTGTTAATGCTGTACTGCTCCACTACTGAACAAACTGAGCTGTTTCTGAGACGTACACTTGCTTTGCAGAGCAAGGTGATGGGAAAGTCAAATAGAGCATCTGAACAGAGAATGTGAGGCATAGGGTCTGTGTAACACAAGCTCTTTGCAGGATGTAAAGCAATTCATTCTAAACTGAAGCGACTGCTGAACTGCAGCCAATTTCTGAAGGGAAATCTGCCTTGTTTGGGTTTAAACATAGAAGAAGAACATTTGAGGACAAATAGAATCATAGAATCATAGAATCACAGAACATTTTGAGTTGGAAGGGACCCTCCAGAATCATCAAGCCCAACTCCTGTCTCTGTGCAGGACACCCCAGGGTCACACCATGAATATGAAATATGAAAAGAGAGATGAGTTTTAGGAACTGTGTATAAATGATGTCTCCATCCCACCTCCGTGTATTTTCATACCCAAACAGTAAAGTCATTAATACGAATATTTGGGGTGACTAAATACCTACTCCTTCTGCCTTATCTTCTGGTGTACAGGGAGGTGCAGGAGCTCCCATGTCTCTCAAAAGTGCCAATGTACCAAGAGGGTATCTGTAATGCACCTGTAACCATTTACTGACCAGCAACCACCTGCCTTAGAGAAACACATCTATGAATCCTTGAGGTCCATCTTACACACACACACACACATCCAACTTGCTTGGCTGAGAAGTGTGAACAGCATTTTTATGACTGTACAGTCTGTCAGGAAAACTGCACAGCAGATGAACTTGCAGTGCTGATGAAGGACTATCAGCAGAAAATTGATGAAACCTTAGGGAGTTAATGTGTGGGCTCTCTGATGGCTTGTGGTCTTTCCACTCCTGCCTTAGCTCATAGAAACATAGAATATACTGAGTTGGAAGGGATCCATCAAGATCACTGAGTCCAACGCCTGTCCCTGTGTAGGACATCCCAAAAATCACACCAATGAGGTCTCCCTTCAGCATTCTCTTCTCCAAGCTGAACAAACCAAGTGACCTCAGCTGCTCCTCATAAGACATCCCCTCCAGACCCTTCACCTTCCTAGTAGCCTTGTCAGAGGTCTATATGAGACTCATCTGTCAGATCCCAGCAGCCTCCAGGCTTCAGCAATCAGACTGTTAGAGAAGCAGGAAGCAACACGTGGCTTTGAGCAAAAAAGGGCAGATAAACATGGGTTGAGGAGATTTACACATGCTAATTCTTGGATAAACTTCCTCATCTGGAGTCTGGTCTATCAGTTACAAGCTGGAAACCCTGCCCTGCATGTAGTTGAGAGTGAAGTTTCCCACTCATGTCGACTCCTCCTAGGAGAAGTTGTCTCTACCATCCTCATGCTTTTCCAGCACAAGAATTAGCATAAACCCTATTTCATTAGAAAAGAAAATGGGTCATGGAATAGGTAACTGTGCAGTCCACCAGCAGTAGCATTTTCTGAGGCCAGATTAGTGCTTTAAGACTGGGCTGCGTGAGTATATATAGTACATATAACATATAGTACATATAGACACATATATATGTATATATGCATATAATATATACATACAGTGTTGAAGGACAGGTTGGATGGAGCTTGGAGCAACCTGGTCTAGGGGGAGGTGTCCCTGCCCATGGCAAGAGGGTTGGAACTGGATGATCTTTGAAGTCCCTTTCAGCACAAACCATTCTGTGATTCTATGATTCTATGGTATGTACATATACACATATATAAATACACATACACAGGTTGAAACTGTCTTTTGCTTTTTTTAATAGCTAAATCTCAGCCACAAATGTTCTTTGAAGCAATAGTCCAGTCTGGCTATGGCTGAACAAACTTTTTATTCTGCAAGTCAGGGGGAAAAAAGAGACCCTATTATGTTAAAAAATAAATAAACCAAACCTACTTAAACTTATGGATAAAAAGTCACAGTTAAGGAGGAAGAGGATTTGGAACTGAGCCTGCCTACATGATACAGAATTGCAGGTATCTTTGATGGACCGGAGCATACAGCACCAAAATGACCCCTCCTGGGCTTTAATGCAATGCCAAGTGGGCATGGTGTCCTCCTGTTGGGCTGCTCTGCTCTGCTCTTGCCATGTTCCCTGGGAGCCAGTGATGCTCAGACACATCCTCTGTGCAAGTCTGCAGAGGTGATTTTGGACAGTGGTGCCCCTTGCATTGTGTTAAGCATCACAGGAAGGGGCTGTGGGTTGCTGCTCACTGCAGGGTCTCCTGGGCTGGTTCCTCTCCACCTGCTCCTGCAGTGGATGCAACAGCACAGGGTCTGGCAGGCAGCAAAGCTCATGTCACTCTCCTGCAGTTGTGCTCCCCCTCTCCTTTCCTATGCCTTCCTGATTAAGGTCATGTGGAGATGATAATAGCTGTATCACAGGAAACACAGCCACGCTTTGCCTTTTCCTCCCTTCTTGGGAGCTGTGGGGTGCGGCCGTCAGTGAAATGATAAATGGGCACATTGAGCAGCCTCCCACTTGGATTTGGATCCTGTGGAGAGGCTGGGCCACAGCCAGGAACAAGGCAAAATGCTTTCATTTCTCCAAGAGGAGAGGGATGTGAAGGTTTTTTGATCTCACCACCGATGCAACCTTTAAAAACCCATAGTTCAGAGTCCTGCTCGAGCATGAAGCATGTGCTGCTTCTCCCCTTCTGGAGGCTGCAGAAGACCCTCAGCCCAAGAGTGTAGAATCTATGAGGCTGATTGACTATGAATTGAGTTTCATGGCCAGCCCAAGGAGTTGGAGTGGATGTTGGAGTGGATGTTGTTCCTCCATCTGCATGCAGTTTGCCTTGCCAGAGGTTAGCAGAGGAGGCAGAGATGTGAAACACGTGCAGGAGAACCAAGTCATGATGCAAGGAGCATGCTGGTGTGGTGCCAGACAGAGCCCAGAAGTGCTGCCTTCTTCTGTGTGATGAACTGAAGAGCTGACTTTAAAAAACACTCTGTTGTTCCTCCTCGGAAAGAGACTGGTGTCTCCCAGAAGGATCCTGGTATCTCAGAGAGAAGGTCTCAGCACTTTTATTGGAAAGTTGCACCTCTGGCACTCTCTTTCAGGTCTCTGAGAAGTGCAGAGCACCCCCAGGCACTCGACGTTCATTCCAGATTATTGGGAAATGGATTCAGAGGAATCATCATAAGCCAGAAGGGTTTGAGTAAACAAGGTGTCAGAAGACACCAGCTTTTTCCACCTGCCCCCACCCTTTGCTGACAGCCCACAGCCATGTCACCTCAGGGAATGGTGTCCAGATGCGTCTTCCTCGCCCAAGAATAACAAATACCTCTTAAGCGGTCTCTTCTCAAGCCTTATGAGGGCAATTCCTCATGTGAGTGTGTGTTTCCCTGCTTGACTAATTTCCTGTTTTGCCACCAAAGGAAAAGAGAGGCACCTGGTGACCAACAAATGCCAGAAGTTGCATCTTTGGGGTTTGGGGGAGGGTGTGGAGAGGATTGCTGGGTTCCCTGGATCACCAGACCTCTCTGCTTGCCAGGAGAAACACCACCTGATCTACTGGCAAGTGGGGCAGATGCTCAGAGTCTTTGCAGCCTTCTGCAACCTGCTGGCTTGTGTCCTAACCTCTGCGGTTCCTGGAAGCCTGATACCCAAGGTTCATGCTTCAGACTGTGTGCTAGGAGAACACCTGTCGCACCATGGGGTGGGGTGGCACCCCAGACCCCCCTCCCCAGTCCATAGGGTGATGGGAGGAGGTGATTAGGAAACCTGCCAGCCAGAGGTGTGTTACCTTCCCCAGTCCTGGGATGTTCATCTGCCAGCCCTCCGGTAATTAAGATTAATGTCCCAGAGCAGAAGAGAGTAGCATCATGATGTGAATACCCAAATCATGGACCTCAGTGAGGAGCATATGATGGCAGATAACAAGAGAAAGGGGCATCACGGACCTCCTCCTGCAGTAGGGACAGGAGGGAAGGAGGCAACTGCTTCTCCTTCCCTTCTGCAGTGACAGGTGCTCCAGTCACATCTCACATTGTCCCTGACCCTTTGCAGACACACTGGAGGAGGAACAACCTCCTGAGAAGAGAATGTCACAAAATAGCTTGTTCTCCTTTTCCATATGTTATAAAAATACTTCCCATCAGTGCCAGTGGACTCAGCTTGGACAACCATATGAGGAGCCAGGGGAAAGGCAGAATTAGACAGGATGGCTGTTATTAAAAGGCTGTCCCACCATGTGACTCCGAGCAAACATTCTCCAAGCCTCCCAAATAACGAGAGGCTGTTAGTGCCAGCTAATTAGCAGTAAGCTAATGGCTCGGTTGCTGGAGCCCCTGGCTGCAAGTAAATTAAATAAGAACAAAGGAAATGAAATCTACTGAACAGAAAAGTTATTGGGGGTGGTAGCACAGGACAGTTCCAGGAATAAACTTAATAGGCTTAGTAGTATTTAGGTGTAACTAACAAGAGCAGAGGTTCACATGCTGCTTGCTGATTTATTCCATCCTCTTGACTGAAGGCAAAGAGAAGGGACAGAGAATGAAGAAATCCACAGAGTGGAAGAAAAGCAAACAATAAAATGTCTTCAAAGGGAAGATAAGAGATTGCAAGCAGCCTTTAGATATTGACCCCCAAATGGGTCTTCAGGGAAAAGTGAAGCAAGGTTGAAAAAGAAGTTGATTATCAGCTTGGGCACAGTTTGAGGAGTCAAAAGGTGTGGAGTCAGTCTTTGAGTCAGCTGTTCTTCCCTGCATACCTAAAACAAGTCACCTAATGTAGCCTACGCCTTTGCCACCTTCTGCTACTCTCCAGCCTCCTTGCAGAGACCTCTTCCATGTATTTCATTGGAGAGTCTGACTATTGCAATCACTCCCTTGGGGAAAGCTTTTCTATAATCTCATTTATTTGAATCTGGTGTTTTCACAGTGGATTTCTTTCCCCCTTCTTAGCACATGTGTGTTTTTAAACTATTATAAAAACAGATATTTTTGTTCCTGACTTAACTGATTTTTATTCTAAACATTGTCAATCCCTTTTTTTTAGAATTAATAAAAAGTCTTCTTGTGATCGTTAGCCTTTGTAAAGAAATCTCACAGGACAGAAGTGAGACCAAGGCCCATATTTTTTAAGTAACTTAAGATCTTGACTCCCCCTGGCCTCCAGGAGATCTTATTGTTCAAATACTTCTTAGACTCTGGGCCTGACAGGTCCATGGGGAGTTCCAAGTCTGAGGACATGAGGTTAGATCCATGACTCAGAATGGTTTGGGTGGGAAGGGACTTTGAAGATCATCCAGTGCCATCCCCTGGAATGGGCAGGGACACTTCCTACTAGACCAGGTTGCTCCAAGCCCCATCCAACCTGGCCTTCAACGCTGCCAGGGAGGGGCAGCCACAGCTTCTCTGGGCACCCTGGGGCAGGGTCTCACTGCCCTCACAGCGAAGAATTTCTTCTGAATATCTGATCTAAATTTCCCCTCTTTCAGCTTAAAACTGTTCCCCCTTGTCCTATCACTACATGAGCTTATAAAAAGTCACTCTCCAGGTTTCAATCCTTCCTCCCTTTTAGCCCACATACAACCTGGGACTTCAACCCTAGAATATTCATTTTATCTATTATTTATGCCCTTGTTGAGTCCCAAAAAGAAAGGATACCTCAAAGATTACAGAGGCAGCAGCAATACAGTACCTACACTTGCAATCATTCAGTATTTCTTTCAGATGCTTTCATGCTAGTGATCGTATACCAAAACAGAATCTTCTTGGAAAATATATTCAGCTAAATTTTAGTTGAGCTTTATTAGTTATAAAATCAGAATGAATTCTATTCTTGCATCTCACAAAAGTGAAAGGAAGGGTCATTCCTGCAGCAATATGCCTCCTAAGTGAAATCTGCTTTGCACAACTCCAAATTTGAAGCCAAATTTTCACAGTCAAATGATAAAATACCAGGGAAATGTGGAATTTACAATTTAGGTAGTAGGTTGCTTACAGTAGCGATGATGTTAGTAATAATAACAGTAATATTATATGGGCAGATATAAATTAATGAAGAACAGAAAGATATTTATTTGCTTTGGTTAGGCAGAGAGCCTGTGATTAAGTCCCATGGCCTAATGAGTTCACAGCTAAAGGCTCAGCTACAGTACCTGTCCTTGTGCATAGGCTCCAGATGTATGATGTGCTCTAGCTTAGCTAACCCTTAATGGGAAAGAGGTGAGCTTTGACCTTGCGGTTGGGGTGGGCAAAGAGCATGCTCACACAGCCATGTAACAGATGACAGCTTTAAGCCTCATTATCTTGGTTATGTGTTTGAGCTCCACCTCCTCGTGGTGAAACTCACTGCTTTAGGTATGCTTGGTTATATTCTATCATTCTGGTTTGGGAAGGTGGGGAACTGAAACCATTTTTGGTGATGAGAAGTCACTAAATCTGAGTTTCAGCCTCATTTCTCAGCAAAGTTTATATACCAGCCATGGGACCTGTTATTACATGATCATCCCAAAGAACACACTAACCTGGCTCCCATTCTATTCTATTCTATTCTATTCTATTCTATTCTATTCTATTCTATTCTATTCTATTCTATTCTATCCTGTCCTAGGTCTAGGTCTAGGTCTAGGTCTAGTCTAGTGTAGTCTAGTCCAGTCTGTGAGATCACAATTAATTCCTTCTTACACATCATTAACCAGGTTCCAGTTGCAGAATCTTCACTGGTGGTACAAACCAAAAAGTTAGTGACTCACTGAGATTTTACTGCTACGTCCATCCTTGACATTGATTGCAAGAGAAGCAATTTTCTGGTTTGTGGCTGGGACCTGCAGTGTTTGTAAAACAGACAACCTACAAAAGGTAAATGGCTAATAAGCAGATAGAAGTTTACTGAGGCCACCTATAGTCTCATTTAAGTCTCACGGACTTCATCCTTTGTTGTTTTTAATTTCTGTGCACTCCTGCCATTTCCCCAGGCCCAAGCTGGCTTCAGGCTTATCTGACCATCAAACCATTTACTGATTTCAAAATGGATGACAAGGAAGCCTCTTACACAGTGTGAACCACACGGAGCCTGTGAACTCAGATCTCAGTGAATCTGCTCTGTGTAGTAGTAAGTTCCTTAGGAGTAGTCTATGACAATGAAAATGTATTTTCTTAACTTCAGATGTTCTGTGCACATCCTGGTTACCCTGGATCATAGCCTTCATTTGCTCACATCAGACAGAGTATGGACTGCGGGGGAGAATTCCCCTAAAATTGGTTCACCTAAGCACTGACATGGCAGACTTCACAACATACCATACAATTGTCCTGTTATTATATGATTTTAGAGAGCAAATTCAGCAGGAAGAGGGGGACATGCAGCTTGAGGGTGTTGGGTAAAGGATCTCTGAAGTTAGCAGTTACAACTGAAGAGGTGACAGCCTGCAGATGTTCATCACAACTCTCCAGTTCTTGCTTTTTAACTCATAGTGTAGCTACATCAGGAGTTACCAGCACATCTTGGTTTTCTTCAGTCCAGCATCAGTAAGATTAGTTTAAGTTACTAATGAAACTAGCTTGAGCAAATCTGCTTGGCTTTACACTCACAGAACCCACTAGGTTACCAGTGCAAGGGATATATTGGTTAAATGCAATGGATGGAAATGGTCATCTTAAATCATTACAACTGGCTCCACAGCTCACAGAATTCACTGAATTCATGGAATTCACAGAATTCACAGCTCACCTGAACTTCCAGGACACAACAGATTTCTCTGCTTTCAGGGATGGTAGGGATTTCAGGTTTTTAAAGTAAACTCTTCTCACTTGGGTCCTGCTGATATATTGGGTAAAGGCATTGGTAAGGGGATAGTGGCTATTTTGGGGTTAGGAGGCCTTGTATCGGTTTCATACTTGTCAGTGGGAGAGTCTGATAGAGTTAAAACCAAAATCAAATCACTTACCTATTACTTATCAATCCAACAATCAGTGAGGAACCCCAGGATCTCCACAAAGAAAGATCAGTCTGTTCTGATGTCTGCCCATGGATTTGGGTAGTTCTCCTTAGTCCAAGCTCAAAAACATTGCTCTGTCTACTTAATTTCTCAAAGAAAAGTATTTCTTTTAAAAGATCTCTCATTCTGTCCTGATTTCTGCTGGTCCCAGGTGATCCTGAAGAGTGCAAGACTGGAGGGATTCACCTCTGGTAAATATGAGCAAAGTTGATTGGGCAGGGAGAACATTGCAATGAAAAAGATCCCAATTCAGGGTGGGCTCTGAAGGTTGAAGACAACTTCTTCACAGGTTCTTGTGTAGATAAAACAATATGCTGTGTTATTATACAAGTTTCAGCATGCCCTGCTCATGTGTGATAATTTCCTTACTGATTTAAGACATCGGTTTCCTTTCCATCCTGATCTGCTTGCCGAAAAAGGACAGCAGTATGGGTGTCCAAGAAGACAAAATTACACAACAGGTTGTTCCCCTGTGTTGTAATACACATTCCACATCACATTTTTCCTTCTCCACTGCTCCCAGATGACAAAGTCTCCCCCTTTGCAAGCTGCAAAGCAGCCCCTGTTCAGGAATGTCACTACTAGAGGGGCTTTAAAATAAAGCAGGGCACACAAAAATGTGATGACTTGTCAAAAATGCAGGCTGCAAGGTGTTTAAGGCATGAATTTCCTCTTAATGAAGCCTCACTGAGGGAATATTGCATTCAGCCTAGAGTGCAAGTGACGATGCATCACAAATTTATGGCTGTCCCCTAGTGTTTCCCAGAGTGAGAAAGGGGGCACGAAAAGAGCCACACAAGGAAGGGCTTGTAAAATCACTGCCATTCAAGCCATTTCTTGGCCCCAAACCATATCTTTCCAGGGTTTTCAGAGCACTGGGGTGCAGCATCAATTAGGTGCAAAACCTGTGTGGATTTCCCCTTTGGGTGGGCAGTCCACAGTTGGTTTGGGTGGGTAGGACGTTGCAGAGGGTTAATCATCATCATGGGCTGCACTGAAATGGAGAATGAAGGAATGCACTGAAACAGGTTGTCTGTCATACAGTTGCCTTCCCCAATCCCTATAGTCACATTCATCTCCTCTACCCCAAAATAAATGGCCTGTTTTTACAACCTGAAGCAGAGCAGAGGTTATGGCTTCAGAAACTGGGGGATGTGAAGTCTTCCCCTGTCTGCATATGGGCAAAGCAAGGGTCTGTTTGAGTAGGAAGAATAACTCAGTCACCATCTGTCACTGGGGCTGGTGCATGCATATCATAGAATTATAGAAAGATTTGGGCTGGAAGGAACCTTAAAGATCACCAAGTTCCAACTAGATGCCATGACCAGGGACACCTCCCACTAGACTAGTTTTCTCCAAGCCCTATCCAACCTGGCCTTCAACACTGCCAGGGAAGGACAACGACAGCTTTGGGCAAGCTGGACCAGGGTCTCACCACCCTCACACCAAAGAATTTCTCCCTTAAATCCAATCTAAATCTCCCCTCTTTCAGTTTGAACCCATTCCCCCTTGTCCTATTACTCCATGCCCTTGTCAGAAGTCCCTCTCCAGCTTTCCTGGAGCCCCTTTAGGGACTAAAAGGTACTCTAAGCTCTCCCCAGAGCCTTCTCTTCTTCAGGCTGAACAACCTCAACACCTCCAGCCTGTATTCATAGAAGAGGTATATATCAGGCACCCTTCAAAGTCCATCAGATGAGTGGCCCTGACTTGAAAGAAGGAGATGCCCCTTTCTACCTTGCTCCTTTTATCATCCCTCCACCAGGGATACTATCCACCATCCCTGGCCAAATAAGGGTGTCTTGGAAAGGCAAATACAAGCATAAGGTTAACACTGGTTTGTGCAAAATTTCTTCAATCTGCAGGTCTTTACAAGATGGGTATTTCTTTTGCTCGAGTGAGCAAGAATTCATTCACATATGGCCATGTCAGACTAGACAGACAAAGCGTGGCAATGGTCAAGCTTAGAGCAGATGTACTATTGATTTCCACAATCTCTGCAGCTAGAGACCAATCATAGAATCATTAAATCATTATGGTTGGAAGGGACCTCCAGGGTCATCAAGTCCAACCTTTATCCCATTATATTCCTAACCATTGGACCATTAGACCAACCTCAGGTAGGGCTGTGGCTTCTCTTCTGCTCCATGCTCCACACACCACTCACAGATACTCTTATGTGACAACTGATCTTACTGCATGTGAAGAGAATCCCAGAGCAGACAAAAGGCTGCATTTATGGGAGGAGAAGGGGAGAAGTGTTTGATTTGACAGAGTTCTGAACACAAAGGACTTGCTCTAGAAGATACCTGCTGCTTTGCCACCATCGTGCAATAAGATATTCTCCGTGCACCCCTTCTGGAATAACTCTTGAGAACAAGATAAGACACAGGATGGTGCAGAATAAGAGGTCATATTTTGCAGGGTTCAGAAAACTGTCATCCTTCCCACAGCCTCACCAGTGACTTCCAAAATTGTGTGAGGTCAGAGCTGGGACTAGCACTGATAAGGATGTGAGTGAACTTGTCCGGGCAGGTGGAGCACAGAGATTGATATTCTTTGGGTTGCATTTTCTAACTGGCTGCTTTTCACTGCTGACGTCCCTCAGGAAGCAGAGTGTACACATTGGACCATGTTCAGCACCATTTGGCGTCAGCAAAGTTGCAACAGGGACAACTTTGGCTCCGTAATGCTGAAAGTGGCTCAGCAGCCTGTTTCTTTGACTACTAAGTAACCTTTCTTTCCATGCCATCCTTCTTTAAGGGGGCAAAGCTGTCTTGTGGTGCCTGGAAGTGTGAGACCATCACGGGAGATACAGGTCATTGCAGAAGGGAGCATTGTATCTCTATTTTATCTAGAGGCATGCTGAGGTATAAAGAGTGAAGCAGGTCACACAGCAGGTCACTGGGATTAGAATTCATGTCTCTTGACTCCCAGCCCAAAACTTAATTTGGAGTCAAATTTGAATTGACAGTATCCTTTTAAGCTTGGAATTTTACAGGCTATAAAAGTAAAATGATCAGTTCTGACTGGAGCACCTTACTGACTTTAACAAATGAAAAAAAGGAAGAAGAAAAAAAATAGCATAAATGTATTCAATTAATGGGTTGATCTCAGTCCAAAAAGAGAAAAAGGGTGGAAAAATACCCCAAACCTACAGAACATTTTCAACCAGAAGCCAGACTTTTATCTTTCATGATAACAAATCATTTGAGATCTTTCGCAGGTAATTTGAAACAGCTGACATTTTCCCTACATGAAAGAATAAACATTTAATTTGCACTGCCGATTTGGGAGGAAGAATTCTAATCCTATTTGCTCAGCCTCAGCAGAAGCACAGCCGAACGCAAGATGTGCTGTAATTACTGCCTCGGTGCTACACACGGCGCAAGTAATTCAATTAGGAGTCCCAATGGGGAGGATCAGGCAAAAACAATACAAACCCAATATTTAGCAAATGGGTTTTAAGTCCCATCCACTGTTCTGGGTCAGTGGTTCCAAAGTGGCAAAGGCTGACAGCATCAGAAGGTCAGTTCCTGGAGGTATCTGGGATTGGTGGCTTCCAGAAAGACAGGCTGGTGGTCCCTTCTCTATAGATGTCTGTCATGTCCAAACCACTACTGCTGTTTTGGAGCTACTAGTCATCTCTTTGGCATCTTCTGTGGAAAAGTCAAGGGTTAAATGTGTTTCTGAGGAAAGCAAAATCTTTCTTATCTGAAGGTGGCCCATATGAAAGAGCCAAATAAGCAAGATTTAGGCCAAATCTACAAAATTCATGATTATGTGACCTTGTTATTAGATTATATGTCCTTCTTCTGGCTCTCTAACCCACCTTTTTGGGCAATTGTATTCATTATCTTGTTTCTAACATGGTTTTGAGATCAGTTGGGAATGGGGTGTAGCAAAAATGATAAGAGATTTGAATAAATGACGTGATCAAAGACAGAAGGAAATAATTCTTTATTCTGGAAGTAAAAAGATGGAGAGGAAATTAAAGAACTATCTTAAAACAGTTAGAGACTTCTGCAAAGGACATGCACACTGGGTGGGAAAAGCAGAAGAATACTTCTCCCAGGGAAATGATAAAATAACTGGAACAGGATTTCTTTGTGCTGCTGAAGATAGCACAGAAGCATGGACAGAGTATGTTATTCTGACATGGACATAGAAAGGGCCCAGTGACCCTTACTTTAGAAATGCCTGTTTACCTCAGTTGACTACAAACTGGGGCCCAGAGTGGACAAATTTGTCTGTAGGTGTTTAAACAGCACAAGTTTACAGAAAGACAACATGAATAATGTCTTTTGAAAAACTTTCTAGTGATACCTCTAATATGGTGGAAGAATATGTCACTTTGGAGAAGGCATGGAGCCTTTGTTATTAGAGATTTATAAACAAGTTACATAAATATTTGCTGGGGCAAAATTTCTGTATTTGATGCTGCTCTTGGGTGAGGTATGGTGTATGATCTTTGAGACCTCTTTCAGGTGGTTTTCTGACCCATCTGCCTGCAGGTGAGGATATGGAGTCTACAAAAGAGGAAGGTTCAGAGGTCATAATTCCAGCTCCAAGGTTGGCAGGAATTACAGAACTATGAGCAGAGATGTTGTTTAATATCTAGCAGAGCGTGGACCAGGGCTTACTGCCACAGTCCTTTTGTGGGATCTTAGATGAGTCATCAGGGTCCCGATTCAGTTGCTCACACAGAGGGCCATTTGAGATGTCCTTGGTGCTGACAGAGAGAAAGGTTAACAAGAGCAACAAGAGATGGAGGAGAACTGACATCACCTTTGGGACTCTTTCCCTACAGCCCCTATTGTAAATCTGCACCCTCACCAGAAGTTATTTTATCCTGACATGTTAACAAGGTTTTATTCAGCACTACTCTTAAACCATGGTCTAATGGTTAGGAATATGATGGGATAAATGTTGGACTTGATGACCCTGAAGGTCCCTTCCAACCATAATGATTCTATACATATTCATTCTGCTGGTATTGTCTGATTGAAAGCATTTAATAATTTAGTTTCCTTTCTGGTGTAGGAGATATTTAAATAGCTTTCGTTCCACCAACTGAACATATTTGACTGAGAACAGCTTATTCTGGTCAACATTTCAGTGTAGTATGAGACTTAATTAGTATTTCACTATAGTCAGAGCAGGCTTTTCATGTCCTCCTGTACTCAGGTACTGGAATATGTAAATGTAGGTTTCAGCTCATCTAATTTTGTAAGTGCTATTTAGCTTGCAAATTTAGACAACTGGATGTAGGTCTGTCCATGTTGCTGTGTTCTCCTTACAGATGTTGAAGTCAAAAGTCAATGTAGACAAAATGTAGGTGTGTAGGGTGATCTGTAGGGTGACTGAACCATTATGTGGGATACACTGGCTATGCTGATTAGAGGTTTAATTCAGTTGTCTAAATACAGGTGTCTTGTGTGAAAAAAAACCCCATAGTCAACACACTGACGTGCAGCTGACAGAAATGACAAAGGACCCATGACCCTGTGGATCAGCAGCTAGAAGCCAGGACATCTCAAATGCAATTCGTCATACACACATGGACAGCTCTAGTTCATATGGAGACACTGACCTGTGTGATCTTCATGGAGTAAAAGGGAAGATTTAAGTGTCTAAATAGGCATCTGGTACCATTTGGAAGTGTCAACATGACCTCCAGCTACTGTTCCAGGAGGTTGAGTTCACTGTAAGTCTTGTGGCCATATCTGCCATATCAAAGTCTCATATTTTTGGCACCTCCATAGGCCTTTGGCCGTGGGTAGGCACCTGATTCCTGCCCATTTTAGACTTCTAACAAAAAGCAGATGACTCCCATTGTCAGTTGCTTGCTCAAGTTGCCCAGGAAGGCATTAAAAGAAGCAAGGAGCTGAATTTTAGCTCCTTAGTTTTAGAGTCTTGGCCAAAACTACTCATCTATCCTGCCTCTAGCTCTGCTGGGTCACATCTAAACATGTATGCTGGGCCTGCCTGCTATCCTGAAAGCCCAGGGTTTTTACATCCCATGCAGGGTACTTTGAACTGATTCCAATAGCTTCAGAAAGAGACAATGTTTCCTGTTTCTACAACCCAGCCGACTCCTTAATCCTTTTATCCAGCTACTATTGTGCCAACTTGTCCTTGTGTTCCTCTTTGACCTCATCTTGATTCTTACATCCACGGGCTCCGTTCCTTACCCCTGCATAAGGCATGTACTTTAAACCATCACTCTGTGAAAAGGAGTTTTGTGCTTTACAGGCGAAGGAACTCTTGAGCAAATGTGCGTAAACACACACACATAAGCTCCAAGTCAGCTTCTGCCTGTTGCTTCTTCTCTTCCATTCTTCAACCAACTGTGACATTGAACAAGTCACTTAACCTCTCACTGCCTGAGTTTATCCAGCCATAAAATGGGGATAAAAATACTTCACCTACCTCAGACAGGACATGTGGTTTAATTCCTTCATGTTTTTGAAGTGCTTTGAGTTCCTGAGCTAGGCATGAAGTGGCTTAAATTTTCTCAGGTGACAAAGGTTTGTGGTGCCCAATTTGATGTACATTAATATGGTCCTTCTTGTGCTTACTTGATCACTTCAACATCAAAGTTTGTCAGGGGACCTTAAGCAAATTGGGGGTTTTGTGCTTTTTCTTTGAATAGGAATAAAGATTTTTGCCACAGAAGATATGGATCTCCAGAACCACAAATCATTCTGCATTAGACATCTCTTGCAGCTCAAGATAACTATTGTGCCCTCTGAGTGTCAGTTTGTAAGACACCAGACTTAGAGAGGAGCAGTTTACTTGCACCAGAAAAAAAAAATCCATTTCCACTTATTTTCCCAGAGATTTATTTCTTTTAATGAAACAAACCTCCTTTTAGTCAAATCACTGCTAAGAACTGCAAATATCATTGTTTCAATTTCAGACAAGTTAAGAGGGATCAGGTTGCTGAGATTTTGCCCTGTATTGCTGTTGCCCAAACATTAATAGATGCTGTAGTTTCTCAGGAGGAGACATAACAAAATCCAATGACACAAAGATAGAATATTCAGGTTCAATTAAATCTCTGATATTTTAGATTCAACTAAAAATCTATTCAAGAGGAAGTGAGTTTTCCATCATCTTTGAAATCAAGGTCAAATTCCCTTCTGAAAGTGGTGACCTAGCCCAGACAGAAATTTTTAGAAGCATTGCACATGTGTTGAGGGAAGTTCTCTGGTCTGAACTCTCTCATTACCTTATTAGCAAGTGTAATGCCTGCTGCTCTGTAATACCTCCCCTCCCACTTCTCACCTCCTTTCCAGGCTGAAAGGTTAGTGGTTACATGAGTAAATACAGCATTTTTACTATGGTGACCTCTGATCAGGTGTGCAGCAAGTGTCCAAACTAGATTAAGATGACATCTGAGAGGTACCAGGTAAAAGGGAACTTTCCCCTCCTGGACACAAAAGAATGTGTTTCTCCATCATTTACCAAAAAATAACACAGGAGCTGGCTGAAATCTTTGTTTTTCATGTGTCTTTCCCATTTTTCCTCAACAGTTGCATGAAGGTTCATGGTTTTTGGAAGCTATGCAGATACATCTTTTTCTTTCATTTTTTCTGCTTTTGCTTTTCTTTAACATATGTGCTTGCTTTATAACTTTTCCCACCTCTTCTCTTCTCTCCCCACCCCCTCCATTTCTGCCATTCACTTTCGTGTTACTGTGCCCTAACAGCAAATTAGTCAACCCTGTGCCAAAGGCAACATACATCACCCGTGACGGCTCCTTCTGCTTCCACCCATGACCTTTAGAAACAAAATAGCCAAACGCAAACAAGAAGAGATAAGGGCTCATTTTGAACACAGCATTTTTATTTGCTTCAGGTGTGATTTATAAAGCTGTCACTGAGTTCTGTTGGCAGCTGCGGATGCAGTAGAAAAAGTTGTTTCTGTATCCCACTCAAACAGTGATGGGAAGTGATTTAACTCTTTGGCTGCACCAGGCGGTGTGCAAGTGGCACTCCTTTGGGTCTCCTTCTTGCAAGGGCACAAAAGAAGGTTTCAAATCCAGAAGCTGATAGCTGGGAATATCCTGGAGTAAATTTAATCCTAAAGTGGGGAAATATAATTCATGTTGACTCCCTAGAGCTCTGCCCTTCTTCCTTGACACTGCAGCTACATTAGAAAGCAAATAATAACATGGGATTGAAGCTCCATCTGACTGGGGTGAAGAACAAAATAGACTTTTTTTCTGTCTTTGCTACCAGCTTGCTAAATTAGAATGGACAACTCCTGTCACTTCTCTGTGCCTCAGTTTCTCCATCACTGTTGTGAAGACTCAGTTCTCCAATACAGAATCATAGAATCATTAAGGTTGGAAGAGACCTTCAAGATCATCCAGTTCAACCACCTACCTACATCACTACTAAACCCTACCACCCAGTGCCACATCCAGGCATCTCTTGAACACCTAAGAGCTCTTGGGGATTTGTTGAAGGAGAGGGCTACAGCACAGTTGGTCACTGCTAGTGAACCTCCAGAGAGGCCCTTCAGCAAGGTCCCCAATCAGACTGTTGGGGAGCCACAAGGCCAACATGCAGCAGCATCCAGACATCATGAGCATGGGACAGCCCTGGTGTACAGACCATCCAGCAAGGACCACTCTCTTCAACCAAACCCTCCTGGTCTTTGTTGATGGAATATGAAGGGATATGGGAAATACCCACACTCACTGTAGGGCTGAGGGTTTCCTCTTATCATCTTATGCTTCTGAGATCCCCCGAAGTCTTGTCCTTGTCATGAACACTGTATGGGGAAGATACCCCTGGCCTTGCAGGGGGAAGGAGAAGGGCTGTAGTAACTCATGCACTACATGGGTGAGGCACAGAAGGACAAGTAGCACAACCTCACTGGTGTGTTATATGTGCTGTGAACTAAGGCACTCTGCAAGGTACAGCAACACTGGTGACTCCAGAACCCCAAACCTCATAACAACAACAGAGCACATGGCTTCTCCACTTAAAAATCTGCATGGAATTTTCCATCATATTCCCATCAATTCCTCTTAGCTTCTTTTCCCCCAGCATTTTCTCAAGTGCTTACAGTTCCAGTCTCTACCAGTCTTTGTAAGTGATGCCAATGGGTCTGAGCTCTGTGATGCTATCCCAGCATGCAGGCTTTTTATTTCTTACTCCCTCACCCCCTTCTTGACATTCATGTGAAGGCTGAGGAGTGGCTGTAGGTAGAAAGTGGCCTTTAGGTTGTTTTTACAGACATTATTACACTGTCAAGGCGAGGTGTGAGGCAAGGCTGTTGAAGAAAGGGATTTGACAAGTGCATTTATTTTAACAAGCAACACAATTCAGTCCATTTAAAAACAAGGCAGGTTTGTAAATGCTTCTGGGAATCAGCCCTGCAAATACTGGTGTCCATAGGCTCTCTAAAGTATAATTAAGGCAGGAGTTGATTGACTGAAGAAAAATAGAACGTCAGCAATGAAGGCAATTATAGAAAACAGCAGCTCCTTTGCATCACTGTTCTGTTTTGTGTTCAAGCCTGGAAACTTCCTCAAGAAGGAGAGATCCTATGGCCTCACTACTCTGAAGCCAATAGCAAAACCCCTCACTGGCTTTAAACAGCCAAGAAATAAGCCTCAAGATAAAGGCTCTGATGACGCTGTTTACAGAAGTTTCCCTTGGATGACTCTTTTCTAGATCCCCATGACAGCACATAAACCCATAAGCCCTAAGATGGTCTGAACTGGCATAATTCAAGTCTGGTATCTGCATGAGAGTCATCCTGTGTAAGCTTCACCCACATCAGCTTCTCAGTTCAAGCTCCACTAGTCGAGCTTGCAATTCATGTCCTCGTACCATATTTCATCATTCTTCACGATGCCACCCACAGCACTTGGCAAGTTTGTTCACAAAACCAGACATAGACCACAGTTGCCCTCACAGACAAGCTGTCTTCTTCACAGATAGCATGACTCATCTCTGCAACCCCAGAGTGTGGACATTCCTTTAGCACATTGCCTCTTGTGCCAGCCATTGTTTGACCCATGTTGTGCCTTCCTAACTCAGAGAACATAGAGTTTGAGTCTGCACACCATGTACAGAATAGATCTTCCAGCTTAGACAAAGCTCCCAGAGAAAGCTTTTCTTTTAGAAAGGACATGAGCACATTTTTGGGCATGAACACACCCAACACCAGCTGCAGCCTGTAGCTGTTTTGCTTCAAAATTTCCCTGAAAAAATAAATAAAAGGTTTTCTCCAAATTCATTAAGAGAAAAGTAGCCCAAATGTGTTTATTGATAGTGGCTTTTTTCCCTTCCAGATAGGGCTGGAAGAAACTTCTGCCTCTGGAACCAGACAAGCATCTGGGATGTTAGAAACACAGCTGGGCAACTCCAAATATCATCTCTTGGAGCTGTCTTTCCTTTTCTTTTCTCTTTCCCTTCTTTCCCCTATGAAAACTACCAAACAGTCCATATTTTTTTGCACCCTTTGGTTCAGGTAGCTGAAATGAAAAGCATGCAATTATGCATCTGGGGAGGTGAGAGGATCACAGCAGTTGCCAATTATTTGTATTGTGTATTGAATTGTATCATAACTACTTCTCAAAACACCAGAAATGAAACCATTACCATTACCTTTCATTTATATGTGGTGAAACAGAGGACAAGGGATGCAAAACGAGTCACTGAAGACCATTTAGCAGGTTCATGACAGAGACAGACGTATCCTGAGATCTATCCAGTAGTCACAAGACCTCACATTGGTTGTCCTCCAGAGTTTATAGAAGAAGTTATCTATTTTGAGCCTGGGGAAAAAAAATCCCCTTATAAATCCTACTGTGACCTCAGAAGATCTCTTTTCCCACCATTTCTTTCTTTATTGCTACCACAGTGTCCTGCAGATCTTAGTAAGGAGAGGATTTGCAAAAACGCCTGTAACTTCCTCACCAAAAAGTGTTTCTGGGAAAGGCTTCATGGATCTGCCAGTCTGCAAGACACGATGGATGCCATGTGATGTTGTTGGCAGATTTTTCGAAGCAGATGCACACATGCTGACAGGAATTTCTGTTTTCCACTTCAATTAAGGGGCAGAGGGAAAAAAAGTAACCACAAGGAGCTTTTAAACCGGATTGCTAACAACCTTCAGCCCATCAGGGTTATTGACAGCTTCCGCAAATCCTTTGCAAAGAGGGTTTCTGGTAGAAAAATAAAGCTTTAGGGCCAAGCCTGGCAAAATCTCAGTCCCCTCTGAGAGGTGTTAAATGTCCTCAGATCCCTATGGAGACACTTGCTAATGTTGCAAGGTTATTACGGGTCAAATGAGGGCACAGCCTGGGCAATTTGCCTAACTGGGGAAAAAATAATACTTTTGACACTGTGTGTGGCTCTGACCAGAAGAGCTGACCCTCAAGATCCAGCTCCAAAGCCAGGGTGGTTGGTTACAGTCCCGATGAATGCAGCCCTGAAGAATGCTTGAGTTTTAGCACCTACAGCCAATGCCCCTGCTGTTTTTTAGGTGCCTAAATCCACCCCTGTGACACCATTAATACCTTCAGAGCTCCTTCTCAGCTTCTCACATAGTGGGCTGTTGCATTTCACCTGACAGCTTGAACCCGGTGCTGTCCACAAACTGAGAGATGCTCTGAGGTCTGGTTGTAAGTGAAGTCATATGGCACCCAAAATAGCCAAGGATGTCTTTCTCAGTCATATGGTCCATTTCTTTCAACACAAAACAGTACACATAAACAAAACCATGGCCAGCAGCTGGAAGAAGGTATGACTGGTGTAATCACACAGTCTCAAGTGAAGAATTCATCTCTCCAGAGAGGATGCCAACTAATGGCCTTTATGACCTCATAGTACATAATTCCTACCATGGAGTAGAAATTTGAACAAACCTCCAACAATCCCACTCTCCCTGAAATGCGGGTTTAAAGCTCCTGGTCTAACATGAAACCTTACCTAATAGCTGGGTGTTGCTGTGCCAGTGAAGGTTTCACCCAAAGGAGCATGGATTGGAGCAAGAAGTGCTGGAAAAACAAGGGATGTAAATGAACTCTCCTTCTCACTGGTACATATGCTCCAGGGCAACAACTCTGCTTCTGTGAGGAGGAGGGTAATTTGGTAAATGAGGTAGATGCTGCCTGGTGAGTTTTCACTGTCATAATGGAGAAGATCCCTGGAAGACACACACAAGACACATTTTTAAGTTGTCTTCTACATATGAAAGACCTGCAAGACATAAAGACCATTTAACTTGAAATTAGGACAGCATCTAAAAACTATCTGCACTGCTGACACACACATGTACACACAAACACAACTCATGCAACTCTGGTAGCTCTACAGAGTTACCAAGTAAAGAGATAAACCCTACTCCACCTTGCTCTCCTTGAGGATAGAGGCCTCAAGAAGAGAAAACCTTTGCCATTCATCCTCTACTTCCTTATTCCTGATTTCTGTCTGGTAACACCCCGACTCCTCTGTCCTGGGAAGACACAGAGAAGATCAGACCACTAATCTTCATGTTCCGATAGTCATGTTTTTTGATAGTTCACATTACACAAGTGAGCCCAGAAGACTTCTTGAACGAAACATAACAACTGGACACATCTGGCTGATGTTACACATCAGTGTAGATATAACCTTAGGGAATTTTGAAATCACACTTGTGGCACCTGTCATACATCAGGATTGTTGTTTTTTTCCAGGAATTAAACTCCTTCCTATGTATCTGGCTGATAGTGGTATCTGCAGTCCTCTGCAGACCAGGGTTTAACTACCATCTCCACTAGGCAAGACAGATACTTTACTGAGCATCATTAACCTGTTAAGATGACCTCACCAGGAGAACTTTAAGCTCCACTGCATGATATGAGTGAGCCTTTGTCCATATTTATTAAATATCTAAAAAAATTGTTGCTTTACCTTCAGAAGTGACCACCACCAGCACTAGCTATGGATTCACTCAAACATTCTGACATTTCAGAGCCAAAGGGCAATTTGAACTGAATATCTTGGAAATTGTTAGGTGGTAAAATGGTAAACAGCCCAAGCAGAAGTGAGCTGCTGCTTTGTGCTAGATTGTGTGTACATGATTGCCCTCTTCTGGGTCATCTCAGAACAGCTCACCCCTGTTTAATGCCTGAAAGCATCAGCAGATTTGTCTTCATCAATGGATCCAGACCTGCTTTGCTGTTACAGACAAGTCCCATTTACCATAAGCTAAGTTCTCATTCCAGCATTCACCCTCATTTACTCCTTAAAACCTCTCAGGGAAGGATTTTTTTGCTTTGTTATAAACCTAATCCCTCATGTTTCTTTTTATTTAGGACATTTTGTATTCAGTTTGGCTGACAGAGGCTACCCAGAGGGCAAAGGAAAGGCCCATAGGACCATCAGGACACTTCTCCTTCATATATTGCCCGGGATAAGTGTCATGTGTAGTATCCTTTCTGCTCTCTTCCCAAGTCACATATTTTCATTTTTCTGTTGTAAAGGTCTTACACTTGTTCTGTATCATCAGGAAGGGCAACATGACTGATTCTGGCAACAATGAGTCTGTGCTGTGAAGGGTCCGGAGAAACCATCTCATTCAACACTGGACCTGGGTTCTACTTTCACCTGTAGCTAACAAATACAAAATCAAAAATTCATAGAATCATAGAATCACAGAGTGGTTTAGGTTGGAAGGGACCTTAAAGATCATCCAGTCCCACCCCCTGTCATGGGCAGGGACACCTTCCACTAGACCAAACCCCATCCAACCTGGCCTTCAACACTGCCAGGAAGGGGCAGCCACAGCTACTCTGGTCAACCAGGGCCAATGTCTCACCACCCTCACACCAAAGAATTTCTTCCTAATATCCAATCTAAATCTCCCCTCTTTCAGTTCAAAACCATCTCCCCTTGTCCTGTCACTACACGCCCTTATAAAAAGTCCCTCTCCAACTTTCTTTTAGTCCCTTCCCATGGGACCTTGACACCCACCTATTGGACTGGAAGTTCTCTAAAACCAGGTAAGTCCTTTTCTAGTTGCTGGTCCACATAACTGTAAATCACAGTGGCCTCCTGCAGCTGGACACACTCGTTGGGTCCCATTTTGGCAGCAGTGCTATACGAGCTCTGAGGGAAGCCACAAAGGAGTCCTAAGCCTAAGTTCTTTCAATGCTTTGCTTATATTTAGCCTTGCAACATTACCTAACCTCTTTCTAGGCTGTTTCCATGACAACCATCCGTTAATAAAAATCAAGTGTTGGCTGCAGGTTAGAGGAATGAGTGTTTGGGGGGGAGTTTCATGACAAATGAGGAATACAGGCTCTCGAGTTACTCCAACCTCACCCACTGTGTTATCTGAAGTAGGATGGTTCTTTCTGTCTCAATGCAGAGCTGCCATCACCTGTAGGAGAGAGCCAGAAAAGCCTGGTGACCTCGCAACTGGTTTTAGAAGTCCTGCAGAATTTTGACTGTCAGTGGGAAAAAATCACTTGTTGCTGCAGCAGACCCCATTGGAACAGGGTCATGGATTACACACAAATGAAAACACATTGCAAGTTTTGGGCCTTTCTTCCTCTCAGTTTTACCCCTGGGCATCCCAGAAAGAATGGTAAGGCACAAATGAGGTTGTGTGCAACTGAGAAGCTTGGGGGAGAGGAGTCCAGCCACAGCTAGATGCTGGAAAATTTCAGGACTGTGCAGCTTGAGAGCTATGTGACAGCTTCTCCAGGGCTACAAAGCAGACCTCTGTAAAGGAAGACTTTGTGTGGTCATGAAACCATAGGCACTACCATGGTGGAATGAAGTAAAATGGTTGGTGAGCCACGAAAGCTAGAGAAAAGGGTTTTACAGGTGAGGATGTCAGGTGGTAAAAGTTCTTCTGATGTGGAAGGTTTGTTTCTGTAACACGATGGCTTTATTATATTATGGTGTCTCCTTTGCACTTGTCATTTGTAGGCCAAGATTTACAACTCATGGGACAGAGCCTCCAGCTGTTTAGTTTGAGGTCCAAACCAGTAAGCATGCCTCCCATAACAGGAGTAACTCATTGTGTATTGGCCTCCCCTAAGAAAGATTACAAGTTCTATTTTTAATTCCTATTTTATAATGAGAATAATTGTTTCTCATCATGCCAAATGCTTAGCAAGACTCCCCAGTATCTTCCCAGACAATGCCTGGACTCCTTTGCTTGAAAAGACTGGGTTTTCTTTGATGGTAGGAAGTATAAAGAGGACTAGATCATATAGAAGAGGAGACTGAGAGGAGACCCTATTGCCCTCTACAGCTACTTAAAGGAGGTTGTAGTGAGGCTGGTGTTGGTCTCTTCTCCTGAATTGCTAATGACAGGACAAGAGGAAATGGTCTCAAGTTCCGTCAGGGGAAGTTTAGGTTGCAGATTAGGAAGAAGTTCTTTCCTGAGAGGGTGGTTGGGCACTGGAATGAGCTGCCCAGGGAGGTGGTGGTAGTCACCGTCCCTGAGGGTGTTCAGAAAACGGGTTGATGAGGCACTTGAGGCCATGGTCTGATGGTCTAATGTTTAGGGATATGATGGGATAAAAGTTGGACTTGATGACCCTGGAGGTGCCTTCCAACCATAATGATTCTATGATTCTATGATTCTATATACATCTATACTGAGATCTGTTTTTAAAAGTATCCTATGCTGGCTGAGTGATGAACTGCAGGTGCAATTGTTACTCATGGTCCCCTGAGATACAGAGGCCTGCTACAGATTTATTTCTTCTACTGCAATATCACTTTTAATAACATTATTCTCAACACCAAGACTTGTCCCAAAACCAAATTGCAGTTTTGAGAATTTCTACACCCCTTATCAATAAGACAACACCTACATAGAATCACAGAATCATAGAATCACTATGGTTGGAAGAGACCTCCAACCTTACATCTAGAGGCCTCCATGATATCTCTGAGTGTGAACCAAAACCCCATCCTGGTGGCATGATTTGGCATGACTCCACAGAAGGTTTTTACACAAAATTAGTCCAGCAAAGGTCAGGACCATTGTATTTGAAACAAACAATAAGGTTTATATCTAGCCAAGGTTTAAGATTAGTGCATGCGGTAAAGGAGAGTGCATGGTGAGGACTACCAGTGTGATGCTGAGCTAGACTTCAGAAGTAAAGGTGTGAATCCTTCGATATGAACTCATGTATTTGCTTATGTAGCTGTAATCCACACCCACTACAAATGGAGACTTTGCACTACATGATAGCTGCTATGTTGCAGAAGCAAATGTCCATCAAAATTTCTATAGCCTATCACTCATCTTTGCACAATTCAGAGTGGAAGGTGTCTTATCTGAGGTTCTGTCTACCTCAGTTTAAGCGTAAAGTACTGGAAGGACATTTTAGCTCAGTCTTGAACTAGGCTTTCACTCACACAACATGAAACAGTGTGAAAAAAATATACATGTGCTTATAGTGAAAACAAAGGAATTGAGGACAGCAAGAGAAGTCATTTGCATAAATAGGAAGTCAATGTAACTACATTATATGAAAAACACTATCTTGGTTGCTTTATCAACTTGAACCCTTAAGAAGATGAATATGACAAATAACACTGTTTATTAGATTATTAAAGGAAAAAGAATGTGCTAAGGATGCCTAATGCCTGGGAGAGGATGTGGACACATACAGTTGTACATACAATAACTTACAAGAAGTAGTCAGTTCAGATAGGAACATTAAGGTTATATGTGACTCCATTTGGCATAAATCTGGCACTGTCAACCACAACATCCATGTAGGTCTTCTCCAGAGTAAGATAAACTACTGAACCTCTAATTGCTGAGACCTACCTGACAGCCAGCTCTCCCTTCAATCCCATTTAGCTTTTTTCCCAGTTGAACACAAAGCCTCCACCATCACAACCCCAAACATTTGCTCTTAAAATGATTGAGTTTTCCTCTGAGGGGAGCAAAACATGACAAGTTAAATGAATTAGGTAATGCTTTACCCCATACAATTTATGGTGCCACGGGGAGTGGAAGCACACACATCTTTTCAGCTTGTACTTGGTCGCTCCTGTGGACTAGAGCTAATAAACTAGGGGAGCTTGGAGATGGGATGAGGGAGGGGAGGACCCTCCCCCTTCATTTCTTGATCTTGGAGGGGCTGGCCTAAGAAAACAGTTACCAAACACCTGGAGCAGCACCTAATTAACCAGAGTGAGTTTGGCAAGATTAAATGCTGACAAGCACCCAGGGTGCTGTGGGTCTGCTTTGCTCACTACTGGGAGCAGGGATAATGTGCTGCATTGCACAGCCCTGTGGGAACATAAATTTGGGGGAGGTTTGAAACAACAAGCACCTTAATGCACAGGTTTGTTGATTGACTTTCCCCTCGTGGATAGCTGGAATTAAAATTGATTGGACAAAGTGGTGTGCTAGAAATTTTGCTGGTTTAATTGGGCGTAGTTCCATTCAAATTCATTGTGATTTATACTGGCAAGAAGCTGAAAGAAAAGCCTTGCAATGAATTCAACATCTAGAACAGGGAAAGGGGGATTTAAATAAAAATCATAATCATATAGAAGATTTGGTGAGCAAGTGCTTCTTATGAGAGAAGTCTGAAACCTTTTCTGGAAGGCAGGATGGGCACACTGATTGATGCCAGTGGAAGATCTGGTTTACTCACTTTTTGTGGGACTTTGAGAAGATGAGAAGATAAGACAACACCTCTTCATTTGAGTAAGGAAATAAGAACTTACAAGTGAAAACATCTATGTATAGTTTAAAAAGTCACACTAGTCATCTTCTCTTGGCTATGATTATAAGGGAAATCCTGACAACAAACCTGTGGTGGAAGTAGATTAGCACAATTGTTGATATATCGAGCAATGCTGATTCACTCCCATAAAAAGCAGCCCTGTTCTATCTGTCAGGGGACAGAGAATCAAATATTAACAGAGCTGGAGGAGTCCTTGCAAGACTAAAAGCAGAAACGTTTCCAGTGATACTTTCCTTGACTGTCCAGCTAGTTTCTAAATATGCTGACAGAGACCTCCTCCTCCTCTCCAGGCAGGCAGTTCCAGACCTTTACTGTTGTGTGGGTGCTGTGTGGGCATTTTGTTGTTTCATCATCATCATCATCTTCATCATCGCCATAATCCCACTCTCACTAGCTGAATTTGAAGTTCAGGACCTCACGTCTGATCTACCTATGGATCTAGAAAGATGATGATTTTCTTCATCTGTGCAAAAATATTTCGCCTATTCCCTCAGACTCTCTTTGTCTCCTTTGATCTGACCTAATAATTTTTTCTTAACTTGTTCTTTCCAGTAATTCCTCCCCAAACTTTCTCCAGTTGGTCCTGAGTTTACTCGAATGTGATTCTTACAAAGTGTTCTTCAGCTTTTGTTGCAATATTGGCTAAATGTTGGTAGACTGTAGTAAACATCCAACTCAAGTGGAGACATACAGAGCATGATGTGGTTGCTTAAAGGAAGGACATTTTAAATGCCTTATGGTATCTTTAATGCCTTAAAATACCTTTCTTCTATTTACTGATCAAAAAAGTGTTGGTTCTCCCTTATGTCTTCTATCCTATCTGCCACTCCTGCACCTCAGATATCTTGCAGGCACTTCAAATGATACTACACCACTGTATGTATGCAGCCAGATGTGATGAGTCTTATCTTCAGCACTGAAAACTTTACCAAAGCCAATGAATGCAGCATTAAAAGAGGTGAGCTCTCCTGTAGGATGCTGGGACTCACACAAAGGGACTGCAGCGGACAAGTCTCATTTCTGATGTGATCTTAATCTTTGCACTTCCCTGCTCCAGTGCACTCTGCAATGTAAGTAGGATCATGAAATTTTCTGCACCATTGTGAAATTGTCCATAGTTGTTAACCTGTCACCCAGGGTCTTTTGGGGGACTGTTTTTTTCACAAAGCCAGTTTACCTTCAAATTACAATAACATGCAAATTGAACTAATAAGGGGAAGAACTTGATGATTTTCTTCAGTTACTGCAGAACAGAGGGTGTTCATTAGGGCAAAACATTATTCCACCAAAATTTCCTTCTCAAACACTTTTGTCACAGTCTGAATGGATCTTTTAAAGTGTTTGTGCCTGTTGCCAGATCACCCAGTGCAACAGTATTTGCGGCCTCTTTTATCCAAGTTAAACACTGGTGAGCATATTACAAAGCCAATATTTATTTAGTATCTAATCAGGCTTGTTAAATTATCCAGGCCTTGCCAAGATCAGCAATATAATTTGAGCTCCACACTCACCCACCACCACCATTCATCTGGTGCTGGGTAGGAGTTGAACATGTTGATAGACTGCCATGGCCATTAGGATCTGGAGATGATCATTTATCACAGCAAATGAGTAGGAGTTGTGTTTTCTATTTTCCATGCACCATTAAGCCTGGGGTGTTTGCACTTCATGGATCTCATTCTGAGTAAATACATTTGGAAAGTTGATTCCAATTGAGCTGAAAAAATTTCAGGCTGGACTTCAAGCCAAGACATGACCAACCTGTGTAACCCCAAAGGAGACATCACAAACTGTTTTAGAGGTTTGTGACTCATGTTCCAAAAGCCACATGTTGTCAGCCTTGTTTGTGCAGTATTAAAGCTAAATGCATTATTTAGGAAAGGGAAGGGCATTGTTTTGATGTTCAGTCCATGTTGAGTTTAAAGACTCTATTTAGGAAGGCTAAAACAGGAGAGGAAACAGTACAAATCAACACAGGAGAACTGACCAAAACAGGCAACAGGTTCATAGATAAAATATTCACCCAAGTGACAAGAGATTCTGTTTCAAGTAATTAATCTGAATTTGTCAGAGGTAAAGCCTGAGCAGGGATGACTTACACAGAAAATGACTGAGATTCCTGACAGGCAGAAAATACCTGTTCTTGGGGGAAATCACAGAACCACAGAATGGTTTGACTTGGAAGGAACCTTGAAGAGATCATCCAGTTCCACCCCCTGCCATGGTCAGGGACACCTCCCACCAGACCAGGTTGCTCCAAGCCCCATCCAGCCTGATCTTGAACACTGCCAGGGAGGGGCAGCCACAGCTTCTCTGGGCACCCTGGGTCAGGCTCTCACCACCCTCACAGCAAAGAATTTCTTCTTAATATCTCATCTAAATCTATCCTATTTCTCAGAAATTCAGCTGGAAAAACCTTCCATGAAGAAAGTTTCACCAGGACATTTACATTCCCAAGAAAATTTCCTTATCAACACATCCACAGATTCCAGGCCAAAAGAGTGAAGTCAAAGCATTCCTAAACAATATTACCATACTTCTCAAACAGCCAGTGGCTGAATTCATGTGTCCACTATAGATGTGTCAAAGTTTGTTGGGAAACTTCTATGAGCAGAAGGCTTTAGCACATTAGAAAACACATATCCAGCAAGTTGTAGGTAGGGTTGATCCTATTCTGGAAGGAAGAAAAAATAATGAGGTGGGTTATTTCTCAAAGTCTCATCCTGACATTTTTTATTATGATTCTATGCTGGTGCTACATATTGTTCAGTACTTTCAAACAAAACAGCAGATGTGGTAACAGTTGCCCAATAAATATCTCAGAATTGAGTGAACACATCAAGGTGAGTTAAAATTTTGTAGTTTTAAGGAAGTTAATTTACACATGAGTTCCTGGTCCTGAGCGCCATCTATGCTAGGAAGGGGAGTGATGCTTAGAGGAAATCCTTCTGATGCTCTTTGAGCTATGAATGAACCCTGGAGTTCTCTTAATGGGATGAGCCCTAGGTTTGGATCCATATGGCTTCCCACTCATGTGGGAAAATCCAGAGGAAATTCAGATTCACTGAAATGGACATTATACAGAAATAGATCAAGATGCCCACAAGATCTTTTGGTCTTTAAATAATGGTTGGACTTGATGATCTTAAAAGTGTTTTCCAGCCAAAATTATTATATAATTCTATGATTAAATACCAAGAAGAAGAAGAAAATAAAAGCACCTTACCTTTACATGACATAGCACTGTTGGGCTAGAGCTCAGGTCTCTGCTCACAGCAGGCACCATCACGCCTACATGGCACTCATGTCAGTCCAGCCATCACCATGATCTATAGTGCCTTGAGTTCCCACAGTCCCCAGACTCCTCTGCTTCCCCTTTGTTTCCCTGCAGGATTCCCGTGGTCTGAGAGGCGGCAGACATCCCAGGCATCTCCTAAAAGCTGGACTGGGCTGCTCCCTCCCTGCTGATTCACAAACTGGAATGGCAGTCGTTCCTAGGTGCCTCCTCCACAGCCCCCTCACGCAGGCTTACGATCAGCTGCAAGAGCCTTTATTTTCTTGTGGTCAACCACTCTCCCCTGAAAAGTCTCTGGAGGAAGCATTATATTTCCTCACACAGGCTTTGAACTTCTGGATTAGCACTTTCCTTCGCAGCCCGAGCACTTCCTGCACAGAAGGAATTTGTTCTGCAGCCTTTGGGGAAACCTTGGGTTAAGATGAATGAGTGAAATCTGACAGCAAGAGGCAGTTTCCAGTTTCCTTCATCCTAACAGCCCACAGTTTTTGCCTCCTTCCAGGCTTAAAGTCCTGACTCAGGATGAGCTAAGAGCTTTGTGAGGCTCCTGCCATACAGAAAAGGCAACTCAGTTTGAATTTCCTTCACTGAGTGTTTCATTGCCTTAAAGAATCTTGCAATTATCTGATGGATGAGATCAACCATCACAAAGCAGCTCACTTGGAATCAATTGCTACCTTAAAATTTTCAATTCCTAGTTTCAGACCCTCTATATGTTATGTTGCATTAAATGCACTTACTGTGGTGTGAGCACCCTTCATCCACAATGGAGCAGACACTGAAAAACACTGGGTTTATATCCAAATATTCTTAAGAGTATTTGATAAAAATGTTTTTTAAAACTCAGGTGAAATGAAGTCTTTCAAACTTATGTACTTTCCCATGATTCGATCAGAAATTATGGGAAAAAAAAGAGCTATTAATATATGTCTGCAGGACAAGTTCTCTCTAGCCCAAAAGGAAGGGCCAAGGTAAGGAACATGACCTGAAGAACACAGCTGAGATCTCAGCAGTTGCTCCTCTACCTGAAACTACTTTATCTAACAGGGCTTTTGGAGATGCAGGTTCACCCTTGCTGGCATTAGCCAACATCCCCTTCACTGAATTACAATTACATGGGTTTCACCTTCCATTATTATCATGTGATATATTATTGTATGCTGTACACAAGGACTGCCTTAGTGTTAGATCTGATCTAATAAAACAAGAATAAATTAATTTGCAGGCATTTTCTTCTTTCAAACCTGCTACTGAATGATTTCTATGGCATACTAATTGTTGGGGACAAGATTTAGTTAATTATTGAAGTCCCTGGTTTTATTCTTTGCTGACATCACTTCTGCCATCTTCTCAATGGGAGAAAATATTTGAGCAAAAGAGCAAGGTGGTGTCTAGGGTGACATCGTTTCAACGTAGAAAATTTTCAGCATTCAGTTAAAAGCCACTTTAAACTAAACGTGATCACAAAGACTTTTTCAAATATCCTCTGAATTAAACTTTCGAGGGAAAGAAACCTGGAAAAATTGAACTTCTGTTGGACAGGATGTGGGTTGTGTTCTCTCCCACCACTAATGGAATAATTTCCTTCCTCATTCCTCGTGTTGTACCTTGAGCCACTTCCATGGGATGGGCAACATGCTCCTGTTTTGAACACACAGTCTGGACACCTAAAGAGCCTTTGATCAACTGGAAAAAAATCTTTCCATTTTGCAGGTGTCCAGGAATATCTATAGCTGGAGTAACGAAGCTCTTGCTACAGTTGAGTTCCCAGGATACAGACAACCATTTCCACCATGGTGTGTCTAAGTGGTCTGGAAATCCCCAATTCCCCGTTCCAGGACAGGAGATATTATGGGGTCCTGAGGAGGGGAAACCTAGTAGTTTTATCAAGGAATAGATCCTGGTTAATAGCTGGGATCCTACCTGTATTTTAAACAATATTCACAAAAATTGGATTTTTCAACATGTCTCAAATTTTCTCAAAAACTCCTTAATAAGAAATTTCTACTCCATTTTAAGATGGAATTTTAAACAGATTGGTCTAGGAATAGGACCAACGTGTTAAAACAAGGAGGGGAAATGGCAAGAAATCACTTTATAATGTTTCCAAAAAACATGATCAACAAGTGAAAAGGAATTGCAGAGGATGGGTGCTTTTGTGCTCTGGTCATTAATTCAGGTTAGGTTCAAGTCTCTGCTAAATTGTTGTAGACCAGGGCAAATTAGTAATTCCCTTTTCCACAACTCCTTCTCCATTAGATGTCCAAGTAGACCAGCGTCTATCCCACATGTGGAGTCCACCCTTGCAGCTTCCGCTCTCCTTTCCTTGCAGAGCAGCTGAGAGAGGGGCATGGGGCTCTTAGGAGCAGACTAGGTCACTGGAGAAAAAAAGGAGGAGCTTTAAACTGTTTTCTTTCATTGGCAACCCATGGTGCATTTTTCTCTATTTCCTTCTCCTCACATTTGCTTGCTCAGGAAATGAGGAATGACAGAATTTGTGGATTGGAATTGGCTGAGAATTTTCTGCTAACAGTTTTTTTCCTAGAAAGAGCCTTGATTCAAGCTGCAGCCATTTCCTCCAGGTTGTTAAAAAAATGCCATTAAAAAATAGAAGGGAAAAAAAGGTTTTTCTGAAGTTGTTATATACAGTTTTGAGTTTCTTTGAAGAATGTTTGGACTCTGTGATCACAAAGCCCTTTTCCAACTAGAGTGATACTATGAATCTATGTTTTATTTTTGCTTTGAAATTACTCTTGCTTTAATATTCTTATTATTCTATTTTTATTTTACTTTTTAAGGGGACCTCAGAGACCGAAAATATCTCAGATGACCCATCTTGAATTTTCCACAGATTACTGGAATACAAAAATTGTCAACTTTTGACAAGAAACCTTTTGAAATCTGAAGTTCTCACAGAACAAAAGGAAGTTTCACAACCAGCCCTATTTCAATATTATGATTATTTTATTTGTGTGTGTGTGTCTGGGATGGGGGGGATTTTATGGAAATCTGATTGAAAAATATGTTCGTTGGATCTAGCCACATCCTGCGTTCTTTGTCCCACAGCAAACCCAGAGTGACTTGAATAATCTTCATGGCTTTGCAGGCTGTGCTGAGATAAACAAGAGCGGAATAATTTGTCAAGATACCCCTAGAAGAAAAACAAGTTTAGATGTCACATCATATTCATTTCTGAACACGTAAGGGTGTTGCTCTGGTTCAATTGCTGGTGCAGTGTTGGCAGGCTCGCCAAGTCCTGTCTGCAAAGCCTGTCAAGAAAAGTGGTTACACTATTAGTTTTGAAATGCCTCCTCCACGTTGGGAAGTACTGAGCCTCCCAAAGTGGGGACACAGTGAGCAGGAACACAATTTATAATGGTCATAGAGCAAACTGGAAGGCAACACAGGAAGGTTTTTCTTTGAGGACTTCGAACATTCATTCCCTAATGGTGTGACTGCAGGGAATTCAGCAGATATTTCTTCTGCAAGTGGTCCTGGAGGTAAAAGGGACTTGTGAAATGGAGGAACAGGGAAGATGGTCCTCACTTCTTCCTGTTTTCTATCCCAGGGTCAGAGTGCTGAACTTCAAACCTGCTGCTGCTCTCGCCTTGTTGGCTGTGTCACCATGTCAGAAGAGCACGTTGAGGGTAGAAATTACGTTTCTTATTTGTGAGCATTTGTGGGACAAAGGTGCTTTGACAACAGGCACCAGGCAGACAAGTTTAGCAGTGTAAAGAGGGATCCTCTAAATACTGCTCCCCCCTCTGCAATTTTCCAGCATACCCTCATTGATGACTCTAGTGGGGTTTGCAATGAGGTAGCTGATCCTACCTCTCTGTAAATGACTACTTCTTTTCCACACAGGACATATGAAAGGAAACCTCTAAAATACCATGATGGCTTATGAAGAATTGTGATGGCCTCGCTGCTCCAAGGATGACTTTTAATGGGGCCTCAGAAGCTTTTATAACATGGCATAAGATTATTTGTGGTCAGGTTGGCTGGAGCTTTGAGCAACCTGGTCTAGTGAGAGGTGTCACTGCCCATGGCAGGGGAGTTGGAACTAGATGACCTTTAAGGTCCCTTCCAACTCAAACCATTCTATGTTTCTATGATTCTAGGTTAAACTTGTGGGTAAAACAGGAACTGATTTTGTGACAAGAGGATGTTGTCTTTTACACCACATCAAACTAAAAACAAAATATAAAGGGAGCAGTAAGAAAAGGCTAAGGCAAACAAAATATACCAGTTGAAGACTGGTTTATATATATATGTAGAAAATTAAGTCCATGGCCACATGAATACATGTGGGATTTAATAGGAAAGCTAAATGTTCCCAAAGAAATCATGGCTACAGAAATAAATCTTTCCTGTAGCTCAAGTTGATGTGAAATAAAATGGGCAACAGCAGCTAAGGTGCATTTTGCACACTAGAGAGACTACTTGCAATAGAGAAAGGGAAACTTCAGCTCTCATGAGACACTGAAGCAGTCTAGGGAGAGGACAGGTCCCTGCTCATCTGGCCTCAAAATCATCAACCTAAATTTTTAGAACATGTTCTATTAAAACTTTGATTTTTTGGATTTTTCATTCCCAGTTTAAGGGTTGTAAATATTAAATTATCAAGATTTCCCATAGGATGGAAATTTAATTTCAATTTTCATAATGTTTGCACTAGTGGAAGAGCCACTTTCTGTTTTAATATTTGGATTAATAAATTCTGGAAAGGCAATGTCCCTCCACTTAACACAATCCCAGACAGCTCTTTACGATTCTAGTGAGCCAGTTTTTCACCAGAGCCTTTCTTGGGAAAGGTCACACTGCTCTGAGTTGGAATTCACAGTTAAAACCAAAGGGGAACAGACACAAGTATGGTGGTTAGAGTACATATCCAAAATGTGGAAGAGAGTTTCAGCTTTCAAACAAATAAAAACAGAGGAAGTCCTTGATGTTTCATAATTCAATGTTTTACATTTAGCCATTGGGCTACTATCTGTTAAGAACTTTCTTTTTTATCCTTTCTTTTTTAAAGAGGAAGACTTCAGAAGAGCTTCATTTCATACAGTCTGGACACATTTTTGCCATCTCAAAATTACACAGGACAGGGAAATTCATATAGCACAGCTAAGATGGCAAAATCCTTCCAACAGGGTGAATGATGTGCAGGACTATGCTCTGTTCCTGTTGGGCTTATTAGGTAGCTGGCACTATAAAAACACAAAACACTGCTACTGAGTTGCTACTGTTTTCTCACTCTAGCAGCAATCATGTTTCAATGGTAAAATCTTGGCATAGTTAGGAAAGAAGAAGGAAAAGTATTCACTTTTTAGGGATTTTCATTGCCAAAAAAGATCCTTTTTTTTTTCAAGTCAGTCACCAAGTCTGAGGTTAGACTTCACAGAAGTTCATAATAAAACATTTCCCCTACAAAACTGAAGGGGCTTGAACTCAATCAGCAATTACTAATGATGTTTGTTCATGTTATGGTATTTATTTAGCTGCATAAAGTATGCTGGGGATTGGAATTTTTCCTGGCGAGTTCTGTGAATGTGTCAAGGAAAAATCTCTGTTCTGAATTCTGCCAGTGGAAAGTCAAAACAGACTGTGCTTGCATTATTTGCCCTCAAGCAAATATCTCAGTGAATTGGAATTGTACAGCTTGCACGTGATGGTAAAACCCAGTAGAAAAGTGGAATTTGGGTTGTGTGTGTCTAAGATGCTACCATGACTTTCGTCAGCACGAGACCTCCTAAATCTGAAATATGCTTCCTTTGAAATTCCCTTGTTACTTCGGGGAAGGTTATTTATCCATATTTACCAAAAGAGAAACTGAGGTGCAAGGATTAGACCTGCTAAACAGTTTGTCCCCATCTTTCTTATAGGTCTCTTGAAAGGCTGCAATAAGGTCACCCTGGAGCCTTCTCTTCTCCGGACTGAACAACCCCAACTCTCTCATCCTGTCTTCATAGCAGAGGTGCTCCAGATTTCTGATAATTTTTGTAACCTCCTCTGGACCACTCCAAAGGATATCAATTTTAGTCCTGGGCCTGCTGTCACAGCCCCAACAAACTATCTGAAAACCTGGGCAGATAATCTAATGTCTGCTTCTGTCCACCTACCACTCTCTGCACTAAACCACTAACTTAACCCAGAAAGCAGCAACAAAAGAGCTGCAACAAAGTGGAAAGACACAGAGGCTGGTAGAAAAGTATTTCTGGATGAGAAAATGTTATAGGGCACTGTAGAATTTCTGCTGCTGATGGGCTCATATATCACCTGCCTTCTTCTGCTTACAACCACACAGGTGGATTAGTATTTATCTGCTTATTCTCAGACTCTTTAGGTTTTACATGAAAGAGTAAACTTTCAATATCACTACAGAATTTTTGTTTATTAACCAAACCCACATCTGCCCTCCAGTAACAAGAACAGAACTGAAGCAGCAACAACAACAAAAAAATGGGCAGTTTGTCTTGAAATTTATATGGCACAAAGCACCGGCAGCTCAAGAAATGAGAGAGCGTTTAGCTCTGTCCTGGGACTTATGAAAATAGTCAGAGACAAGTCAGTCATTGGGCTAGTGCTGGGAAATAAAAAGAGACCTTTTCTATCTGTGCATTCAGCAATCTCTGCTTGTGCTGAGAACCTCCTGGCTTTCCCACTTCACCTAAAGCCTCCAGGTGTATTTTATAAGCCTCATAATAGGGTTGGAGCCTCAGTTCAGGAGTTTAATTTTCACGTACGATGCCATCTGCTGTCTGGACAGCCCTAAGGGGAATCCTTATTAAAATAACTCTGAAGCAATAAAGCCTTATGTGTAGCTTTACAGTTCATGGAAGGAATTATAGTCATTCAGCCAATAAGAAGAATTGCTCCATGATGGCATGGCAACTTTTCTGTGTACGTAGGGCCCTTAGTTCAAAAAGAAACTGGTCTCCAAACTGGTCTGTGAATCACAGAATCACAGAATCACAGTATCCTAGGGGTTGGAAGGGACCTCGAAAGTTCATCCAGTCCAACCCCCCTGCCAGAGCAGGGTCACCTAGAGTCCATCACACAGGAACGCAGCCAGGCGGGGTTTGAATGTCTCCAGCCAAGGAGACTCCACAACCTCTCTGGGCAGCCTGGTCCAGTGCTCTGGCACTCTCACAGGAAAGAAGTTCTTCCTGAGATTCACATGGAATCTCCTGTGCTCCAGTTTGAATCCATTGCCCCTTGTCCTATCATTGGTCATCACTGTAAAAAGCTTGGCTCCATCGTCCTGCCCCTCACCCTTTACATAGCTGTAACCATGGATGAGGTCCCCCCTCAGTCTCCTTTTCTCCAAGCTAAAGAGCCCCAGCTCCCTCAGCCTCTCCTCACAAGGGAGATGTTCCACTCCCTTCATCATCTTAGTGGCTCTGCGCTGGACTCTCCCAAGCAGTTCCCTGTCCTTTTTGAGCTGAGGGGCCCAGAACTGGACACAGGACTCCAGATGTGGCCTCACCAAGGCAGAATAGAGGGGGAGGAGAACCTGAAACTTTGAGGTAAAACCTTTACAGGTGACAATTAGTGTAATGAACACTATCTCGGTGTATCTACGGGGTTTTATACTGCCTAGGAAAGAGTTTCTGATTACTGGTTGAGGAATGTGAAGAAAAACATGATTTCCCCAACGTCATCCACTTAGCAGCCACTCTCTGCTCTGAGGTTGTAAACCTTCTGGTAATTAGAAGTCTTTAAAAGTCTATAAGAACCTCTGTGGCAACATGAGGAACAAAACCTTAGCTTTTATAAACAGAACATCTATTCTTAGTCTGGTCATTTTACCTTTGCCTCAGGATTTCACTTAAGTTCAACTTGATGGACATTCAGGGCCATGGAATTGTATCTATGTCTGTATTTGACTTAATTTGATTCTTGTGCTCAATATTCCATGCAGTCAGCTAAGAGTAAAGGACCTAAATAACCCTGTAGACTGAGCCTAGGACATTTGCTAATGCAAATCACTAGAGTTGTATTGACTTAGCAGACTAATGAAAGTACTGATTTCAAATTTGCAGATTACTAATGTTTATAATTTGGTCTTCTATAATTAGAAGTCAGCAAGAACCAATCAACACATTCTATCTTGCTTGCTATCAGTAAGCAAATGCTTCTTGGAACTGGCTTGTTTTGTTTCCTAACCAGCTGGCATATTAATCCCAGAAATTCAATATTTGCTTAAGATAAAATATCCTCCCAAGAGAAGTTAAAGCCAGAATGCTTCTGTCCTGAGCAAGCGCAGGAAGAACCAGTGGGAAATGTTCCCCTTTTCCAGAGCTCAGCTCTGACAATGGGAACACGGAGGAAATAACAAACAGATTGAAAATAGGAGGGAAAAAATGCAAAAAATGTGAATGTGGAAAGGAAAATGAGTGTGGGGTGAATTGCAAGTAATGGAGTGTGACAACTTTTGAGCTCCAGCAATTGTTCGAGGGTTTTCAGACTCTCCTCTGTGTAAAATTTGGTCTCATATATCCACGTGCTTTCAGATGGAGCCACCACTGCTTCACCAGGTTGACAAATGGTGGATTTAACCTGGTGGTATTAGTTACCATGAACAATTATAAAGATTATACAGATGGTAAAGGTTTTATCCAGCAGTAAAACTAGCAGCAACAACACAGACACTCCTGGGCATGTCATCTGTTTTCTCATATAAACTTAAATAGCTGCATCCTTATAACTCCTACCTCCTGTGCCATATGGATTCAGCTAATAGTTTTTTTATGGTAGGTTACAAACCCATTTTAAACTGATAAGTAGACACATCTTTAAATTTTCTCTGGATATTTCGTAACGGGACTATGACAAGGATAAGCAGAGAATTCAAATGCTTCAACTCACAATCACACTCTACTACCCTGTTTTTCTTTTAATGCTGGTATTAAAGATCTTCTTTCTGTAGAAAAATGATAGTAAATCATGAAGGTATGAAAACACAGACTACAAAGGCAAAGCTCACAATATTTAGAAATATTTGCCTTCCTAGTTTGATACTGGTGTTTCTAGGCAGGAACACACAAAGTTTTAGGAGTTTCAGGGTGAGTGTGTGAGTTATGAGATATATTTATATTTAGCGTGCAGTGAGATGTCTCTTCAAGAGTTATCATCTTCCTGTCTACAAAGAACAAAGGCTACAGGAGTGTAATGAAATCCACCTCAGAAAACTATGCTAACATAAATGACCCTATGCCAAGAACACCTGGAAACCCCAAATGTGCTCTTATTTTACTTTTCTCCTTTCCTGATGCACAAGTGTTAGAAAAACATCACGGGAGGGCACTGGCAGAAGAAAGTGTCCCTGAATTCAAATGTCCCCTCTGGCCAATACAGAAAGCATGCTGTGAAAACTCAGATTTTCTTCTCACAGGTCAATGATTATCATGGGATGTTGTCCCACCTTGACGGACTTCAGGACTTCAAATCTATCATCAACATATTTGGCTATGTAGTAGTCCACTCAGTGAGATGTTCCATCTTGGAGAATGGTCAATCACTAAATTAAGGGACAAATGCATATCCTGGGGAGAGGGAGAAGGGTAGACTAGGCTTTGAAAAATCTGGCTCAAAGTAGGAAACCATCACCCATAGTCACAAGGAACTACTGAGCACCACACTGCCACACTCCAGGTGCAAGGAGTACTCAGCCCTCCAAATTAAAACAAACCTACATCTCCACTGGTGAACTGGATAAAGGGAGGGGAGCTCAGAAGTCTAGTTTAAACACAGACACTGGTATATGGAAATATAAAAGTGTCTTAATCTGGAGGGGTATTTCCCACCAGATGACAGTTTGTTGTCTAAAAGCAAGTGTCTGAAGTTGTTTCAGGTACCAAGACTCATCTCTAGAATAAAGGAATGCAATGTGTTGTAAGATGCTGCATGTAAAATAAAGGATTCCCAAAACAGTTCAGTCATGCTCTTACTGAGCGTACATTGTCCAAAAAAAGATCCAGGTCATTGCAGTTAATGTACAGACACCTCCATCTAAATGCATCTACAGGAAAATGTCTGCATATGCCCTAGTGATGAGACTCTGTTTCCTATACTTTGGTTCCTAAAGTAATTTGAAATGTTAATGAAGTCATCTTCATGAGGCTTGCAGATACAACAGAGGATCTACAGGAAAACTCCCCTCTGGCAAGCACCAGGAGTCCAGGTGGAATAGTCCAGGGTATTTTAAATGGTCCCAGACATCTGTGTCTGGGCAACTGAATCTCACTCTGGAGACCAAAACTCCTCAGGGATCTTAGATGGATGTTGGAATTTTATTCAGTGGAGTCTAGAGACAAATTCAGCTGACAAAAAGAAACTCTTTGCTTTAGGGGAGAGGTACAGTTTAACTTCATTAACCATATGTCCTTCAATTGTAATGAGTTCAGAGATACTCAGCCCACATATAACATACACTAGATGAATCATAGAATCATAGAATCATTCTGGTTGGAAGGGACCTCCAGGGTCATCAAGTCCAACCTTTATCCCATCATATTCCTGACCATTGGACCATTAGACCATGGCCTCAAGTGCCTCATCAACCCGTTCTTTGAACACCCCCAGGGACGGTGACTCCACCACCTCCCTGGGCAGCCCATTCCAGTGCCCAACCACCCTCTCAGGAAAGAACTTCTTCCTAATCTCCAACCTAAACTTCCCCTGATGGAACTTGAGGCCATTTCCTCTCATCCTGTCATTAGCAATTGGGGAGAAGAGACCAACACCAGCCTCACTACAACCTCCCTTTAGGTAGTTGTAGAGGGCAATAAGGTCTCCTCTCAGTCTCCTCTTCTCCAGGCTAAATCTCCTATGAGGAGTTAAAGATCATCACTGAGGGTCAGTCCTGGTCATTACTTTACATGCTTGAAGAGAGGTTGTAAGCAGGCTCCCTCAACACCTCTTTCCATATAACACTGAAGCACTTCACAGTCAAAAATAAATATACCCTAGAATATCCTCTATAAAGTAAGGAAACCACTTTCTTCTCAATCCCACAAGGTGGGTGAGAGCTGTTAAGTGAGTGGCCTGTGACCATGTCAAGAAGTCTTTGGCAGGGGGCTGCACTACAAACTTCATTCTGCCCATTCCAAGACAGTGACCTACCTTGAACTCCTGGAGCTGCAATAATTGTGGTCAGCCACGAGTTACAGATGAAGGAGCCTGACATACGTAGGTTTTCTAAGGTCACACACTGACTTTCCTAGAGCTTCCTTCCCTGCCAGGTACACTGAGGACAACAAAACCCACTGAGCGGCGGGGTGAAATCAATTGCTATCGAGCAATCCTGAGTGAAAATAAAGTAGTGCAATGGAAAAAAAAAAAAAAAACAACAACAAAAGGAGATGAAAGCCTGAAAAACATCAGATGAAAGAAGGGAAACTGCAATGTGATACCCTGTGCCAGGCAGTTGGCCCCAGGCCAGGCTGTAATGAGGACCATCGCCCCCGGGAGCTTGAAGCCGTCCCTGCTCCTTACGCTTCTGTTTGACCATGAACCTGGGTGTTCCAGCAGCAGCATGTGAAAATATTTAGTCTGCTGCAGAAGGGAATGTTTGGGAAAAGAGATAGGAAGGCCTGCATTCCTCCAACCCCACAGCCCGGTCCTCCCCACATTCCCTGGCACCCCACCAGCGCTCGAGCTGGAGGAGGTTTTTTGGGGATCTTTTCTTATTTTTCTGTTTTCTGCTCAGATCGAATGAGAAGAGAATCTTCCTCTGACATCAGCCCTTTGGTTAAAAATCAGGGATGGAGGAATTGCTGGGTGGATGTGAAAGATCCAGGTGGAGAGGATGAAAATCCCTTTTTTCTTTAATTTTCCCACTGTCTTTGCACTCTATTTAGACAGGCAGCTTTATCAGACAAAGTCAGTCTTCCTATCTTCCAGAGCCCAATATAACAGAACCCAATCTTGGCCCTGACACCCAAAACTGACAAAAACATAGACATTCCTCTGGGAATAATAATAAAATAAAGAAATAAAAAATTGCCATTCATTTTTGCTGCTTCAGAGGTTATATATACTTCGCCCCAGCTCAAAAGGTAGTCCACAGTAAAGGGCAACAAAGAAGAGACCTAGGAGAGCTGCATGGCTCCCAGAAGCCAGCATCCAAGAGAAATCAGCCCTCAGAGACAACTGTGTAACAAATGAAGTTTGTTTTCTTTGCTCAAAGTAGTTGACATTGGGCATAGAAGATGAAATGAGCTGCTGACAGGACTCAGCCAAGTTGTTTCTGCTTTCACTGAACAGCTTCACTGTTTGATTCATCCACACATCACCTGTGAAATGCAAGAATGAACCTCAGCAGTGTAACCTGCGTGCAGAAGAAGTTTCTCCCCTGCTGGTGTGTGCTCCAAGGACACTTTGGATACATCTAGCCAAGAAAAAATAAAAAAAAAAGATCAATGCCAGGGAGCTTTCCCAGGTCTTGGAATTTAATCTCTCAGATGGATAAATTGCTGCAACAGTCCCCCAGCGTGGTTTTAGCCCAGACCAACAAGCATTGTCCCAAGCAGGCATGCTTCAGAAATTAGCACCATTTTTCTGTAGACAATTCAGATGCAGACACCCTGGGTTGTAGACTATGGAAGTTTAATAATTTAAATGTGGTCAGCCCATGCTTAGCTGGCTTCAGAGCCAGAGAAATGCTAGAGCCAGAGCTTAGCTCTGTTTAGTTTACTAGTGCAGATGAAGCCATGGTTTGTTATTCTTCAGAAGAACTCACCAGACACAGGAATGGAGTTATCCATGGAAATCAAAACGGGAAGCCTGGACACAGTGGCACTGATGGAGTTTTATTCTTCATGGCTTTCAGGGAAAGATCGTTTTGTGAAGCTTAGTGAATTAAGAGAGGAGATCCCACAGTCTGTTCAACAGGCCTTTGACCTATCATCCATCTCATCTGACTTTTTCCATACTTTGGAATAAACCAGTATTTGTTACAGCAGGATGAGAAGCATTTTCCCATTTGTTTGGAATTGTCTATTTATGCAAAACCATCTCCATTCTGATACAGAAGGAAAGCAAAGAAACTCGAAAACATCCCATGTAATAGAATTTATGAACAATGCAGGAGGTGAAAAGGGAGAGGTAATTTTGTTGCATGGTTTATTTTAATTCCAGCTGGTTTTATTTGACATGTGCTCTTTTTTTTAAAAAAAAGTAAATAGGAAATTAAATGTTGTGTGGATGCATTCCATTGTGGGGAGGTAAAAAGTTGGTGTTACAATCTACAGAAGCAATATTTTTAGGGGAAATTCAGTGTTTGGATGTTGACCTAGAAAATAATGAGGCAGAAAATGCAGCTCAAAAGTTTGGGACTGTCAGGCCACTTATGGATCCAAAGGGAGAGACTTTGAAAAGTCTGTTTCTCAGCTATTCACTGGATTTTGAAAAATCAGTTCCTTTTGGAGCAGCTCAGCTGGGATCCCTCTATATCCTAATGTTTAACATATATTCCACTTCATTAAAGAGAACTGAAAAAAAAGTTTGTGCAGATTCAGGGCCCGATTCTTTCCTACTTGGTCTCATTCAGGAGTCACAGCAGCTCAGTGAATGGCTTTCACTTGGCAAAGTTTCCCAAACTGAGGGCAAACACTACCGATGGGAGATGCCAAGGTTGCTGAGGATGGCAGAGAAGATCCCAAAATCAAGGAAGGAAACACTTCTACTGGCAAACCCTGCTTTGCGATTTCAGTGCTCTTCACCCCACACACAACACAGAGTTTTGACTCAGGAGGGCAGTGTGAGCCTGTTCTGCCATGGAATAACCCAAGTCAATTCACCTGCTTTGGAGATGAGAAGTGAAGCAATCGGAAGAGTTGTCCTATCTTTGCAACCTCCATAGTGGGGTGTTTAGAGAAACAATATCTCTGCGGCATTAAATGTGGGAAAATTGCATTTACTTCCACTCATCTCTAACTGGATGCAGGTTCCAGGAGGGCAAACTAATTTGAATCAGGTAGGGATGATCTTGTCTCATTGTTAACCTGACCCAACTCAACCCCCTTGTTAATCTAATTGTCAAGAGTTGAGAACCCAGACCAGTGCAGAGTCCCATGAACCAGATTAATCTCACCAAGATATGGGTGGGGACCAACACAGGGAAAATTTCACTCCGTTTCATACCAAACATGAGACATGAAAGCTTGGACGTCAGATGATTCCTGAATTGAACTTCACACCTACCTGAGAGCTGGCCAATCCAAATCACTGAAACTGTGTGTGTAAATATTCATATTTTTTTTTTCAAATGCACAAACACAGCCCCCTTCCCCAAAAGGAAACACCATGTCCTAGTTAAAACCTGACCGTATATTTTTACTTCCCCATGAAGAACTGAGGTATAAACCCTACAATACACTACCAGGAAGCCTGATACTATAAAGTTAAAACCAAAGTTATTCTGAGTTAATAGGATCCATTTGGTGTGCAGAAGAGGCACTGGCATATTTTTTTTCTTTGAATATAGGAATTAAGTGAGTGAAATTGTCAGGCGTGTATGTATGAAATGTAATCTGGCTCAGCCCAGCATTCCAGCCAGCCTGGGTTTCAATAGCTGAAGTATGCATGCTAAGTTTTATTTAAATGCAGGCAGCCTCGTCTCAATAACCCCCTCATTGCTTAGAATCCAGAGTTTCAGGACGCACAGACCTCAGTAGCTTGTGACACTATAGATAAACTGTAAATGGAGACAGCAATGATTCTTTTAACAGATGCTGGGCTGTCTAGATGAATAGTGCCATAACAGAGCAAAGATATCATTGTTATTTATTATTTATTTATTACCTCTCTGCTTGACACAAGGGGATAAGAGTAAAATCAATCCAGAGCCTCTTCATAGAGGCCTCTAGCATATTTCCCCTGGGACTCACAAATCAACACTGCTAAGTAAAGAAATTTCCACTTAACACCTCATCCCCCCCCCTCGCCCTTCCCAATGTTTATGTACATACTTACCTTTATTAGTGAGGAAGGGGAACCCCTGGGATTCCTGATATTGGTAAAGAAAACGTGAGTATCTGCAGGGTAAAGGGCAAGCTCAGGGTTCTCTTGTTTTCTGGTGGGTTTGAGTTTCTGGTGGTTTATGCAAAGTCTTACGGAGGAGGGTCTGGCAAAGAAACCTTTAATCTTGAAAGGGAAAGGAAGAATTAGAGGACGGAGGTTGGGACTATGTGAAAGGAAAGAAGATCAATCTGGTTAAACTTGTGAACAAGTTACACTGGCACGAGGTGTGATAATGTCACTTGAGGTCACTCCACTGCAAAGGGGAGGGTCATTCTACAAGCAAAAGCAATAGTCAGGTCCAGACAACATAGGATTTGGGTTTTTGTCTTGAAACAAGAGTTACTGGTTTTCGTTGAGGAAATAATATTTAAATGAGCCAGGAAATCAGATTTAAATGAGCCAAGTGTTTTCTCCAGACATTTACAGTGTCTAAACCTGTCTCTACTCTGAATCTAATTAAATGTAATAATGTTCTTTATCATAAAAAAAAAAAAAAGAAAGAAGTTGTGACACAGAGGAGACATTCTTTTATTATAAATACATAATTTTGCCTACAAAAATACATTTCCAGCTTTCACAGAATCACAGAATGTTAGGAGTTGGAAGGGACCTCAAAAGATCATCCAGTCCAACCCCCCTGCCAGAGCAGGGTCACCTAGAGCAGGTCACACAGGAATGCATCCAGTTGGGGTTTGAATGTCTCCAGAGAAGGAGACTCCACAGACTCTCTGGGCAGCTTGGCCCAGTGCTCTGTCACTCTGACAGTGAAAAGTTCTTCCTTATTTTCACCTGGAACCTCCCATTGTCCAACTTGCACCTGTTCTCCCTTGTCCTATCACTGGACATTACTGAAAAGAGCCCTTTTTGTCGTCCTTGACCTCACTTGCAAGATGAGGTCCTCCTTACACAACCCAATTTTTTTCCTTCAATGTAGGTGCCTTCAGGATGAAGGGTTAAGAAGCATCCTTTCCTGGGTGTGTATCAGAGAGGTGGGATGTTTGCATCAGTTTCCTTTATCAGAAAGAGTTAAGGATGGTATCAAGTGAAAAAAAAAATAAAGAGAAGGGTTTGAGTGACATCAGTTGGAAGTTCAAACCCCATCAGAAAATTTGAGCTTCTGATATCAATACATGATTTTAGAATTATCAGGTGAGATACTCTTCTTTTTCCCCCTTCTATTTAAACTCTCAAACATATCTCCAATGCTTCTCTTGAAAATGTAGATGTCTTCTGTATGAAATTAGAGAAGGGAGAACATTTTCCAGGAGAGGAAGATTTTGGAGGTTTGCATGAACATCAGGGTGCCCTGCTAAGTTTAGACGCTAAATTTAGAATGAGCCAGTATAGAGTTTGTTGACTCTGGCTGGTACCTGGCTTGATCATTAGCCATAATTTTTGTTTGTCTGTGTCCAACTGTCTCACTTAACCACCTGGCTCTTCCTCAAAGACATTCATCCATCTCTTTATTTCCTTCTGTGATAGCATGTCCTGTTTTGTGGACGTGTGTTATGGTGTTTCCAACAATAGAATGAAGAATAGACCTTAACAATTCAAGATTAACCAAGCTTTTTCTTGTACAAACCAACCAGTCTCCAACCTGTTTGCTACTTTAAAGACAGACCATTTAGGCATCCAAAGAATTGCAAGGTTAAACTTAGGGATCAGAAACAAATCCTTGCTGAACAGTGGGATTCAACCCAGTGTGCAGCAATGCTCTGTTTGACCCATTGCAGTCACTGATGTAGTGGGTGAGTTAATTAAATGCTGTAGCCATAGACCTCAGTTGTTCTCAAGTGCCTATTTATAAACACTACTTCTTCAGACCTACCTTCCTTCTCTTAATTCATGAAACAAAAAAAAGCATGTGCTATATAACCCAAATTTAATGGAAAGACTCATATAGTATGTTACTGCCACATAGGGATTCTTCTACAGTTCCTTTTATACCTGTGAGTATAGACACCTCCTTTCAGGATAGCTGTTGCCCTGCTTGAAGGGGTCACTAAATGTCTTCTGAGATCAAGGATGTATTCCTCAAGCAGTCTTCATCAGAGCTGTGTTTTTCTTGCACCAACCATGAGTCATCTACACTGGCATCATTCTTACTTTACATTCAGTTGGGACGTTAGCTGTGGACATTGGAGAGACATTAATCTGAACCAAGCAGACACAATCTGGTTTCCTGTAGAGTGAACATCCAACAAACACTTTTCAAGGCATAGAGGTTGTGCCCCAATAAAGGAGGCAGAATACACCCAGAAGAGCTCCATGGCATGAGTATCTCTTTACAGAAACAGCCAGACATTTTGGTCCTGTTGATTCCCAGATCTTCTGATAAAAGACTGGGTAGGTTGTTAGTAACTCATGCTCTCACTAGAGGCAAGGTTTTGGGTTACTTGTTGACTTGGCTGTGGATTGAGTATCCCTCTGCCTGTAGTTCTACCTACAACAAAAGAAGAAAACACTGACCAAGGGCGTTGCTCTCTCCGGATATAAGTCCTGCCCAAGATTTGTCCCAGAAAACCTCTTTTTAAGAAGTAGTTCATTTGAATACGAAGGCAAAACAAGGGTAGACCTGCAAGGATATTTTTCTTGGGCAAATATTTGTAAACCATACGTCTGTTTGTGGCTTTACACAGCTGGAAATCATACACTGCCTCACAGGCACTGCGCTGTGTTTTGAGTGGAGGGGGAAGGGGATGCATTAAAGCATTCAACCCTTTCATCCCTTCCTCCCTCCCTGACATACCTTTCTTCATTTCTCTCATTTTCTCCTTCTAAAGCCGGGATAAGTAAATGTATGGAATCATAGAATCACGGACTGATTTGGGTTGGAAGGGACCTTAAAGATCATCCAGTCCCACCCTCTTGCCATGGGTAGGGACACCTCCCATTAGACCAGGTTGCTCCAAGCCCCATCCAACCTGGCCTTCAACACTGCCAGGGAGGGGCAGCCGCAGCTTCTCTGGGCACCCTGGGCCAGGGTCTCACCACCCTCACACCAAAGAATTTCTTCCTAATACCCAGTCTAAATCTCCCCTCTGACAGTTTAAAACTGTTCCACCTCATCCTATCACTCCATGCCCATGTCACAAGTCCATCTCCAGTTTTCCTGGAGCCCCTTCAGGGACTGGAAGGTGCTCTAAGGTCTCCCTGGAGCCTTCTCTTCTCCAGGCAGAACAACCTAAACTTCTTCAACCTGTCTCCAGAGCAGAGGTGCTCCAACCCCCTGATCATCTTCATGGCCTCCTCTGGACTTGCCCCAACAGCTCCATGTCCTTCTTATATCAGGGACTCCAGAACTGGACACAGCACTCCAGATGGGTTCTCATGAGAGTGGAGTACTGGGGGATAATCCCCTCCCTTGCCCTGCTGGTTGCACTTTTTTGATGCAGCTCAGGATACCGTTGGCTTTCTGGGCTTTGAGTGCACATTGCTGGTTCATAGGATGTTTTATTTCCCATCACACTGCTCAATCCTTTAAATTCATCAGAATCTATCTATCTGTCTACCTATCCATCCTAAACTACAATGTTTTGCCCAGTTTTACCCAGTTTCTTTCTCCTGCTATATTTATAAATCACCTCTCCTCGTGAATGGGCTGAGTAAGTTGAGTTTGGAAAAAGTGCTTCCCATGGCTTCTGTCCTTACACAACATTTTGCCTGACTGAGTTTTGCTCTGCAATAATGAATTCAAAGCATTACTGTAAAAAATAATAATTGCAGCAACAGTAATACAGACAAAAGTTCCTGTATTTCACTCTGCATTTCCCAAACATGGACACATAAGCAAAACCTGTTTGCAGTTAGAAATTCCATGAAAGCTTATCATAGAATCACAGAATTGGTTTGGTTGAAAAAGACATTTAAGATCATCAAGTCCAACTGTTAACCCAACACTGCCAAGTCCACCACTAAACCATGTCCCTAAGCACCACATCTATATATCTTTCAAATACCTCCAGAGATGGTGACTCAACTCCCTGGGCATCCAAAGCCACTAGCTTTATCCTTTAGTATTATTTTCTCATGTTTCATCTGTATCCTTCATATAATGTTTAAACCTCAGAAGGAGCATATTTTAGCTTTTTCTTTTTCTCCCCAGTGACCTCAAACTTTAAGACAGAGCTACATGTTGCAAATGTTTTTCAAGGGGTAGCTCATCAATGCCTAACCTAAATGGCATCTCTTCTTTATTTCACTTGCAAGGATGCAAATACTTCAATTTCATCGATTGTTATCTTACCACAATTAGCTACAAGATGGTTTAACATGCAGATGTGTCATTTCTGGCAATACGTCTGGGAGGAATTATTCATGCTTCTCTAACAATTTTTATTTCAAATTATAAATTACCCTACTTAATTCCTTGGGGTCACACTGCCTTGGTTGAATGCTGCAAAGGTTGCAGTGCACTGGGATTTAGCACGGTCTCCAATGACTCTTTTGTGAGCAAACATAAATATTATTGGGAATGTAGATAAAATCTCTTTAACATCTATGAATTTTGACTGACTTTCACTTTGAAGTTTGGGCTCTGGAAGATGTCAGTCATCCACTTCAAATCACGCTGTCTGGTAAATCATACTACCTGCTCCAAGATTTCAGTGGACTGAAGGAGGAAAACCAAGGAAGGAAGGAACAGAGGGAGGACCATTTTTCTTCCACTTATCTACAAGGCATTTTGTAGAGATGATTTCCTAATGCTGATGCCAATGCTCTCTCCACAAATAATAGAGCACAGTATCCTACCTGTCTTAGGCACACATCCACTTTTATACAATCCCTCTGGACATCTCTTCATCAAGAACAGGGAGGGAACAAAGATCTGACTCTTTAAAGACAGTGATACATGGCACATAGACAACTGATGTTCTCAGAAGAACCAGCCTGGCTCCCTACATACATTTCTACCTTGCCTAATGTCATCCCTAGCCATCATTCATGTTACCTGAGATGACAGCCATACTTTTAAATAATTATATGCACCTAAAATATAATTTTCTGGCAGAGAATGCCCCATGCCCTTCCAGTTAAACTCTCTTATAGCCACAGAGTGGTGGTAAATATCTCAAACTGTAATTTGGGAATGGGCCCTGGATTATACTGACCTCAAATTGTGCATAGGGATTTTGTTGGAAGTCTGCCAGTTGGCCCAGGATGAAACCATGCCAGGGAAAATACTACCAATTCCAGAGTATAAATTCAGCCATCTTCCAGTGCTTCGGAATACTCCCTGGCATCTTTAACTCAATAACATAAACACAGCTTGGATGGACGCATGGCTCCCGTGCCACATTTGTACCACCAGGTTACACCATAGAATAGAATCATAGAATCATTATGGTTGGAAGGGACCTCCAGGGTCATCAAGTCCAACCTTTATCCCATCATATTCCTGACCATTGGACCATTAGACCATGGCCTCAAGGGCCTCATCAACCTGTTTTTTGAACACCCCTAGGGACATTGACTCCACCACTTCCCTGGGCAGCCCATTCCAGTGCCTGATCATACCTGAGCACACAAGCACAGGTCTTTCATTCAAATTACTTTCTTGCTTCCCTACAGCTGTTTGACTGACTCATTGTGTCACTTCAGCCTTGATGGAACCTCTCTGGAGCCTTCATCCTTTGCACCCCACAGAGCCAACCTCTCTGCTGGTGGCAGCCAACATGGTCCCATGGATAAGAGGGGAATGATGCCGATTTATACATCCTAAGTGCCCTGTGAAAACTGATTAAACTTCCTCCACAGACTTGGTTTAGTTTTCCTTTGCTGGAGAGAAGGTGTCTGAGGAATGTGATGATCTCGGTCACATTCACGCTTCTTGAAGTGGAAGACTACCCACATCATCTGATCTTTCCTCAGTATTATTACAGCTTCATGCTGTGCTTTTTCAAGATCCTGTGGGCCAAGGCACTATCCATGTGGCAAATAAAAGCCTCCAGACACCTGATCCTGGGGGATGGAGCGGAGCCAGGGGGCTGTCAGCAGAAACAATATTGATCAAAAGGTGGGCTCAAAGCAGTGAGGTCAGCTGGTGTGCCAGAGCCATGAGTTGGCATTTAGTGGAGTGAATGCTTCACTCGCTGCCTCTCTCCTAACCCGACGTCTGCTCTGCAGATGGGAAAACACATTCCTCTGTGCATACCAATTCGTTCTGCCCTGTCACGCCAACATCAGTGCGGGTGCCTGATGTTGCTGCTGAGGGATTCAATCCTCATCTGATTCCCTGATAACCCCTGCCACTAACACTCTCTCGGGACCAGGACCTAGATACTCAGTCTTTTATGATGTTAGAAGCCAGAAATATTTTTGCATCTGGTTTTCATGGGATCCTGACATAAAAGTTCTGGAATGCAGATGTCTTTGGGGGCTATGGGTTTGAATGAATCTCTGTCTCCAGTCTTGAGTCTTTGATGCTGAACCCCATTTTTTGTTTCAGTGTTTTCCCAGGAATGGATGACGTTCGTTTTCTAAATCTCTCCTGGAGAAACAGCCTTTGTAGTGTACAGACTGGTCTTAGGCAGATTCATGTTACCCTTTGATCACCTTTCAAGGAAAAAGCCAGAGCCACAACATTTAATCTCCTATTACTGCAGTATAAACTTGGGTTATCTATATCCACATTCATTTTCTCAAGATAACCCCCAACAAATGAAGCCAAATCCATTGTGCAATGGAAGTAATTTTATTGCATCCACACTTGTGAACAACACTAGGCTTTTGGAGGATCAGCTTATGTTTTTCCCTGCTGCAAGAAGTTGACTCAGTCTGGTAACTGTACCCCTGTGAAACAGATGAGAAATTGTCCATGCTTCCTGGTCATGATGGTCAAGAGACAGGGGCTCTGGCAAAACTTTTGTCAAGATACCCATGCATTTTACACACTGAAGTATGTTAGCTTCTTCATTTCAGTAGGGACACTGTAGATGCTCATGCATAGCAAAGTCAATTCAAGTCAGTCAGTGCTTATCCATGAAGTGATGAAAAATTCCTACTTTATGAAACAGAATTCATGTTAGAGTTCAGATTGACTCACCTAGCAAAGATAAGTACTCAAGGACTTTCCCTCCCCTGCTTACAAGGGGGCAGAAGGTTAGTCTTTAGCAGACATGAGTCTTTTCATACCATTGATAACCCATCTTGCCTTTCTCGTAACATTTTCCAGGTTTTTGCCCAAGATTTAGAGCCGAAAAAAAGACTACAAACATATCCCACAACAGGCTGAAGTCAAAGGAAAAACTCACCAGTGTTTCAAAGTCAATGTCAGCAGTAACCAGACTCCATGAATGTGCTCCATGCACACATGAAGGAACCATCCAGGGCATGTAGATGATCAGAATTTAAACTGTAGATGTTGGAATATTTCTCCATAAAGCATAAAAGCGTGTCGACACAGCAATGCTCCAGAAATTGCCTCCAGAAATAGAACTTGCATTGCACCACAGATCCCATGTTGTGAGTTACTCTCAGTAAATCTATAAGCAGCGTGACTTTTAGTTTTCTACTCATGCAGATCAGAAGACCTACTCAGATGCTCTTCAGCTTATAACCGTGCCCTCTAAAAGGAAAATAGGGTGTGAGGATCAAAAATGTACAGTTTTTCAGAGTCTGCAGTTAGGACAAGGCAGGGCTGAGACCTGGTACCTGGATTGGAGGAAGCACTACAGAATATAGTTGCTCCAGAGAGCACTGAAAAAGTAGTTTTGCATTCTGGACTAGAGGAGAAATAAGAATTGACACCTTTTCCCAAAGGAAACTTCATACCAATGGAAGTATTTCCAAGCTCTAAGTTTGGGAAAACATTAATATCCCTTGGTGCTCCATTCTTCAAAATCTGCTGAGAGTGGTTTCCAAAATTATTGACAGGCACTTGTTAGATAAAACCAGGAAGGTGTCACCTTTTGCACCCTAAAGAAAAAAGAAACAGGACACAATAGGTATGAGGCAGGATTAGTCTCATTACATTTAAACCCCTGAGTCTGAGCTGGTCACACAGGTTTTTTTACAAGCAATATAGAGAAATCAGGAATTCATCTGAGCTAGTGAAGACATCATCCTTAGGATGACTGTCATCAGTTCCTGTGGCTTTCCTACACCCTGAGGCAGATACATCCTTCTCAGGTACCTACCCATCAAACCAGCCTGGCTCTTCAGTTGATGGCCTGGTAGCCTGGTTTGAAATCTTCGTTGTCCCTGGAAGACAGACTCGTTATCATCTCCAGCCTTGATGTCACTGGGTGTGTCCTTGCTGTCCCCCATCCACATCCTCATCTGCTGGAGGGAAAGCAAGCCCAGGAACCCCACCCTTCACCATGCGTCAGCCTTCACAGCAGGTTGGGAGGTGATTCATGTTGGCTGACCTCATGCATCCATGGCCAAGTGTCAGACTTATGTAAATGGCCACATGAAATCCAGAAATGATCTAAAATATTCATAACCATAACTGTAAATTAAGCCAGCTCCTAGATTTCCAAGTGAAAGCTCAGAAGCACTGGGAACAACTCATTTTGTAGCCCAAAATATTTTCTCCATTTCTGCATGAGAAGTCCCTTTCTTTCAGCAAACTGTCTTTTTCCTGCCTTCCCAGACACTGTCCTAAAAGCACCCTGCTCCAGCCTTCAAAGGGACATTACTTCGCTGTGCTATGTCCAACCTTTGAAGAGATGCTGCTTGTCTGTTCTATATTTCAGTACAGCTCCTGCCAGGAAATTAGTTATGGAGAGATGGTGATAGTGTTATTCTTACTCAATCCTAACTCTGTTTAATTGAGAAATATTTGTATTTTATATGCAATGAGAAATAGAGTTAGTATTACCTAATAAGTAGCATGAATACATGATGGCAGGGGCATGCCATCATTTAAGAATCATAGAATCATTATGGTGGGAAGAGACCTCCAGGGTCATCAAGTCCAACCTTTATCCCATCATATTCCTGACCATTAGACAATCAGACCATGGCCTCAAGTGCCTCATCAACCCATTTTTTGAACACCCCCAGGGACGGTGACTCCACCACCACCCTGATGGTTTGAACAGTTCCGAACTATTCCAGCAGAATATATTTCTTATGAGCAAGAATTTTTACCTGTTTTGGTCACATCTGCCAATCAATGGCCTGTGCAAGTGGTCTCTTGTCTGCAAGGGAGGAAGGTAACATAGTGTGACATTCAAGCTGAAGATATACAAGAGAATTTTTCTGATCCTCCCAGTCTAATGGGAGAGGTTCCAATATGCTAATAATCCTGACCTCTTCCAGAAAAACCTGGGCACCCCAAAAGCTGATCTCTTAGAATCATAGAAGCACAAAATCATGGAATCATAGAATGTTTTGGGTTGTGAGGAACCTTAAAGATCATCTAGTTTCAATCTATCTGCCATGGGCAGGGACACCTCCCATTAGACCAGGTTGCTCCAAGCCCCATCCAACCTGGCCTTCAACACTGCCAGAAGGGGCAGCCACAGCTTCTCTGGGCACCCTGGGCCAGGCTCTCACCACCCTCACACCAAACAATTTCTTCCTAATACCCAGTCTAAATCTCGCCTCTGACAGTTTGAACCCATTTCCCCTCTTCCCATCACTCCAAGTCCCTGTCACAAGTCCCTCTCCAGTTTTCCTGGAGCCCCTTCAGGCACTGGAAGTTGCTCAAAGGTCTCCCTGCAGCCTTCTCTTCTCCAGGCTCAACAACTCCAACTCCCTCAGTCTGTCTCCATAGCAGAGCTGCTCCAGCCCTCTGATCATCTTCGTGGCCTCCTCTGGACTTGCTCCAACAGCTCCATGTCCTTCTGATGTTGATGTCTCCAGAACTGGACACAGCACTCCAGGTGGAGCTTCTCTCAGCTCTTCCAGGTAACTAAAGGGAACAGAATAAAGATTAAACTCTCTTCTTTTTCTCTATTCCAGCTACAACATTGCTTTTGATAAAAAATGCTTTTTAAGGTCTATGTGATATAAAGTGTAGAAAACCAGTGTGAATACAGGAGATCAGCTTTGCACATTATATTATTTAGTCAGGGATTTGACTGTGTGTGTTCTTCAGAGGAGTAAATAAGTCTGTGCTAAGGAAAGCTTGTGGTGAGTCGGACGGTGAAACAAACAGGGACTGAAAAAATGCAGTTCAGGAGTGGGAGTTGTTAAAACAAGTGTATTAAATAGTCATAATTCCTACACCAAAAATGTCTTTTCTTAAAATCCCAGCTGGTTTATGGAGGAAATGAACATTGCACGAAGTAAAATGTATAAACAAGATAACTTTTATTTACAACAGCACTGCAGCATTATCCATGAAGTTAATGAAGTCAAGTTTTATGGACATGTGTCCTGCACTGTGTCCTCATCTCACCACAATGTCCTGGCCTCTCCCTTGCACACAACATCCCCTCTTTTGCCTGCTCTAGTGATGGTCCATCACCTCCTCTCCACCTCATGTGCTGCTCCAACCAGCCATCCAGGAGGACCATGCTTGCTAACTGTTCAGCTTTCATCTCAGAAAAGACAAGGGACTGAAATATAACTGTCTATGTTCATCAATGATCATAAGTCAGAAGTCTTCAGAGAACCATAGAACATGCCGAGTTGGAAGAGGCCCTCCAGGATCATCGAGTCCAACTCCTGTCCCCGTGCAGGACACCCCAAGAGTCACACCATGTGCCTGAGAGTCTTGTAGGTACCTAATTCCTTGGAGGGATCTACCACTCCATCTGGTACAAACTGTGGGTTCAAGCAGCAATAGGGAGAGGCAGGCAGGCAGATAGAAAGTCAGTGTGGTCATAGCAGCCCCATTTCCTGCACAATCCATGTTAAAATCTAATGAGGGAAAGGGGGAGAAGGCACGAGGCCAATAATTTTGAAGGCATTAAATGGAGAAATATGATGAGAGAAGCTACATTCCACAGCTGTCAGGACCCTAGGAATTTGTTTTGAATATTTTTAGAGAAGACAGACAGTGCAATAAAAATAAATGCCCATTTCCAGACAGAGATGACCAAGCTTTGAGGAATGATCACAGAATCACAGAATC